>LPNX010911236.1:5282-63300 GCA_001517045.1 Pseudotsuga menziesii | reverse complement strand
TGTGTGTGTGTGTGTGTGTGTGTGTGTGTGTGAAAAAGAAGATATTTTTAATTAAAATCATGAACTTCATCCTCAATACTTGTAATTTATATCTATATAAATTATGTTAATCATAATTCATATGCATATGAACTATTGCTTTAGATATCAATTAAATTGATTTTTTATATTTTATAAACTTAAATGAAATGAAACAATATAGTCGTGATGAATTAAAATGTTAGGAAGGTCACATAGTAACAAATATTTTTGAAAATGCACTTTAATGTGGGTGTACCCAAGGCAATGCATTTTATGAGAAAATGATTTTCATCTTCAATCCTCTCTGTCACAAAGATGACAAATTCTTTCATCCCATGGCATTTTATGAATCGCCTAGTGCCCTTAGCAATGTTGCTTTTCTTCTTTACTATAGTTAAAACCATAGTAGCATAATTTAGTCGTATAGGTATTTCATGTACGGAAATTCTAAACAAATTTGAATCCGTCATATAAATTTAATGTGGTTACATATACTTATTAGTGAACAATTAAAAACAAAGTTTAATTATTTAAATACTATAAAATAGAAATACCATTCAATTTCATACTTTCCTATTAAAATAAATATTAAGAACTAGTTGTCGTTTCTCACACACACCACAGCCAAGATTGTTGAGATTTTTTTTTTAAATATATGTTTGATTTTACTATATAAATGTTCAAGTACATTTATGGTATATTTGATTAAACTTATTGTATAAGCACTCACTTTCATATTTTATGTGTATTAGATTTCTCATTACGTATTTTTTATGTATTGAATCATATTCATATGTGTATTTGTATTCAAATTACGCTATTATGAAAAGAGATGTTTTTGATCTTCTAGATTAGGATTGATCACCTCCTTATAATATTTATCTTAATTTTTTCTTATACTGTAATTTTTTATCCACCACATCTTCTCCTTAAATTTAGATGTAATAATACTTTTAGTATTATCACTATTCTTCATAGTGACATCTTCCTAGACTCCCTAATGATTTAGCCAAGACTTGATATCTTTATGCTAACCTAATTTAAGTAGTGGGTGATTTTTACTAGAGTATGAAGCAATCTTAGGAGGCCTCTTGTCTCCCATGTTGTTTATCTTGCTCTTGTACATTAGACACCTAGTTTTAGCCATGCTATTTACAACTAGGGAGACTGATCACTTCTATGAGGAGGATAGGATAAGATGTATTGCCTTTAATTTTGAGATTATATGTTATAAACGGTTTTTGTATTTGTTCTATCATTCTCTATAATTATCTGGAGTTATTGCATCCCCAAACTTCACAACCATATAAGATAACATGAGTGACGAGAGTTTCAAGGAGGAGTTTATTCCTATCCCAAAGCCAAAGTTCTACTAATTTACAACTTTTTTCAAATACATACTAAGCTTTCCAACCTTTATTAATCACTTTCTCAATGTTATGGTTTCAATTGAGTTGCTAATGAAGATTGATTTTGAGATATTTATATTCAAAATCACTTTCTCCAAATTATTATTATCATACATAAAATTATCATAAGTAATCTTTTGAAATTCAATTATTATAATTGTTATTTTGTTACTATGGTTAGTCATACCCATATTAAAACAAATTTATACTAACAGTTTATAGGTCTATTTTAAATATGTGATTTAAAATGTATATTAATATTATTATTATTATATTAAAGTGTGGGATCTTTGGAGCTGGGGGGTTGGTGTATTCTTCATATCACTCGTCCAAAATTAGTTTTTCTTGGGGCCTTGGTTTCATGTCAAACATCTAGGAAGAAAGTTATGCTCTCCTCAAGGCGTGCCAGATCGCTAAGGAGTATGGCTTCAAGTCAATCAATATCTTCGGCGACACATAATTGTTGATAAAAACTTTAAATTCAGCAAATCAGTTTTCTAATCCAGCTTTAAATATTAACATATTGCAAAGAATCCGACATCTTGTTAAAGATTTTGAAAGGGTTCAATTTTTCCAGATTCTTCGAGAGTTAAACAATTCGACAAATGAAATGGCAAATCAAGTTTTTCTTTTGGCTAAGGGTCAGCTTAGCATGAATGGGAAATCAAGCTGCTATCATTCTATTCCTTAAATGTAAATAAAATAAGTTGTAATTAGCCTGTCTGGCAGATATTCTCTTAACATGTAAGAGGTCCTATAATTTTTGGTTTTTTGAAGTCAATATGTTGATCATCTTGTAATTGGCTGATTGGCAATTGTCATTTCAATCCTCCATTTAAAAAATAAATAAATAAAATTACCCGTTTAAGTTTAAAAAAAGTGTATTTGTAACTACTAAGTTAAAACAAAGTTTAAAAATGCATTAATTATATTATTGTAATTAAAAATCAAATAAAATTGTAAACATTAAAACATCTTATTACTACGAATTACATTAAAAATTAAATAAAATGGTAACAATAACAAGTTAAATCTCTATGTAATGTTTTTAGGAGAAAATAAATAATAATAATAAAATCTAAAAAAATATTTATTATAAAATTAATGTAAAATAACCAGCGTAGATCCAAATCCTAGGCTCTATCAAGCGCCGAGAGGGATCAAATCTCTTATTAGGTATCCATTGATTTGATTCAAACCAATGGATACCTAAAGTGGATTAGGGTTATTGGTCGTATATTGTGTTGTGTAGTAGTTATAGACAAGAAAGTCTAATGATCTTTTCAATGCTTTTGCCTCTTCAGCGCTGAACCGTGGTAACCGCGCTCCAACTAATCTTGTTAAGGAAACAGGGTACAATAGGAGGTCAATGACTATGGAAATTCTGAATTATGGAGTTTAATTCTGTTATTTAATTAGGTTTGGAAAATATTTTATAGTGAAAGAAGTGTGGGTATATTCTCCCATGCAGAAACCCTAATGCAAAGCACTTTTTTTTTATCGGAATTCCTGTGAATACGCTAAGCAACGCTGTTTAGCTGGATCTAAGCTCATGCTCTAATACTATAACCAGAAATAGCAGGAATAGTTGGAGAATAAAGTCTATAGGTATTTCACTTCATTTTGTACAGAAGTATAGCTCCAATAGAAGTGTTGAAACTGTCTATGACCTTTCATGTCTGCGTGAGAATTCTGAGCACTGGTGAGCGGTGCTCTTTTTTCTGTATATTAGTGTATTTATATTGGTATAAAGGCACTTTGGAACTGTGAGGAATGGTTTTTTTATTTATAACTATGCCGATAACCTAAATAATCAAGATGATCAATATTTAGCTTGCCACTTATGCCGTAGCCACACCAACCATTGTATCTCAAACACCTTTAGATCCAAGAGTTATCATGCATGTTGCAGCTTAATGCAGCACGCTCAATAATTTTAGCCAATAATCACAACATTTTAGATTCTACTTTGTTGCTGTACTTTACCAGTTACGGCGCAGCCTTTGTGTACTTCATTATCTATCTCCTCCAATCATTTCAACGAAGACCCACATGCTTTCCATATTATCTCTTCGTCTATATTATCCTCATCAGCAGTCTGGTATGCTGCTAATATTTTTTCGGCAGTACCTCCAGCTTCGAATCTAACTTCCAGTTTCTAAAATGATAACAATTAACAGAAACCATCAGCATCAAAAGCAGTAGTTCAATATAGATGAAAAATGTGCCGCTCAATTGCTTCAAATATCACCCAACAAAGGTGCTATAAATTGTCTCACTCATTTTCTGGGGAGCATTGGGCAAAACCCATCGTCTAAACTTGATGGCGGGATTTCTCCAAGAAAATGCGCCTTCAGATTGTGATGGCCTGGTTTAAAAACTTCATGTTCTTCCCATATATCAACCTACAAATTTATAGAAAATTTAAATTCATGAAATGATCCTAGAAAAAACACAGAAGTTCGAAAAATCTGTCAATTTAGAGGTCTAAGAGAAGAAAGTATATACCAGTTTGGATGCAACTTCCATTCCAGATTGTGCTCCATTTTGATATATATCTTCAAGATATATTGGTAGAACTCACCAAAAGTCCTCAAGAAATCCATCACATTTTTTCAAATTCTTCCCCTTTAGTATGATGCTGTGCGCCAGATAAAGCAATGAGATTTTTCTGTCTTCGTCTGCATTTTCAAATTGTCTACACCATGTCTCCACTATCACCTTTGCTTTATTTCGGTAGAAGGTGCACCAATGTGAAACGGTTGAACAATGTACCATATCATACATCACAATAACACCAAAACTGATGGATCTACATTTTAATCAAAGTACATGATAACATGAAGGAAAACTGGGTGTTTCCTAAGTATTTCTCAAGAAAAGTTACTATCTTTCGGCTATCATTTACCTTAACTACTCTCTTGGAAAACAACCTCTACGTGTTACCCATATACCTAAAAAATGCCCTTAACCTGAAAAAAAAAACCTAAAAATGCCTCTACGCTTGGAAAAAAGGCTAATCTTGGGGAAATAAACAGAATAACAAGTACCTTCAATGCTATCTTTTGTGCTATTCAACTTCTGAAGCTTTCCAACTAAATGCTCATTCCATTTGTTGGCCATTGTATTCACCTGCGCAGATATGGCTTTCCTTCTGAGTAAAATAAAGATCAAACTCTATTTCAGCGATTGAGAATGAAAAAACTTTACCGCGTTTGGGAGAAATACTTTCTTCAAAGGATCTATAAATAGATGTATAAGATAGAGTTTTTTTTTCCAAGGTTTTATTTTTTTAGCCGACATAACATTATGTAACGTTACTCGTAATTTTTTTTCTTTCCTATTTTTTTTTATAGCCGACATAACAACGTTACGTAACGTTACGTAACGCTACAACGTTACGTAACGTTACAACGTTACGTAACGTTACAAGATCTACCCCATACTGGGCTGTAGAGCGCCTCTCGGTGCAAAAATATATACCAGCGTAGATCCAAATCCTAGGCTCTATCAAGCGCCAAGAGGGATCAAATCTCTTATTAGGTATCCATTGATTTGATTCAAACCAATGGATACCTAAAGTGCATTAGGGTTATTGGTCGTATATTGTGTTGTGTAGTAGTTATAGCCAAGAAAGTCTAATGATCTTTTCAATGCTTTTGCCTCTTCAGCGCTGAACCGTGGTAACCACGCTCCAACTAATCTTGTTAAGGAAGCAGGGTACAATAGGAGGTCAATGACTATGGAAATTCTGAATTATGGAGTTTAATTCTGTTATTTAATTAGGTTTGGAAAATCTTTTATAGTGAAAGAAGTGTGGGTATATTCTCCCATGCAGAAACCCTAATGCAAAGCATTTTTTTATTATCGGAATTCCTGTGAATACGCTAACCAACGATGTTTAGCTGGATCTAAGCTCATGCTCTAATACTATAACCAGAAATAGCAGGAATAGTTGGAGAATAAAGTCTATAGGTATTTCACTTCATTTTGTACGGAAGTATAGCTCCAGTAGAAGTGTTGAAACTGTCTATGACCTTCATGTTTGCGTGAGAATTCTGAGCACTGGTGAGCAGTGCTCTTTTTTCTGTATATTAGTGTATTTATATTGGTATAAAGGCAACTTTGGAACTGTGAGGAATGGTTTTTTTATTTATAACTATGTCGATAACCTAAATAATCAAGATGATCAATATTTAGCTTGCCACTTATGCCGTAGCCACACCAACCATTGTATCTCAAACACCTTTAGATCCAAGAGTTATCATGCATGCTACAGCTTAATGCAGCACGCTCAATAATTTTAGCCAATAATCACAACATTTTAGATTCTACTTTATTGCTGTACTTTATCAGTTACGGCGCAGCCTTTGTGTACTTCATTCTCTATATCCTCCAATCGTTTCAAGGAAGACCCACATGCTTTCCATATTATCTCTTCGTCTATATAATCCTCATCAGCAGTCTGGTATGCTGCTAATATTTTTTCGGCAATACCTCCAGCTTCGAATCTAGCTTCCAGTTTCTAAAATGATAACAATTAACAGAAACCATCAGCATCAAAAGCAGTAGTTCAATATAGCTGAAAAATGTGCAATCAATTGCTTCAAATATCACCCAACAAAGGTGCTATAAATTGTCTCACTTGTTTTTTGGGGAGCATTGGGAAAAACCCATCGTCTAAACTTGATGGCAGGATTTCTCCAAGAAAATGCGCTCTCAGATTGTGATGGCCTGGTTTAAAAACTTCATGTTCTTCCCATATATCAACCTACAAATTTATAGAAAATTTAAATTCATGAAATGATCCTAGAAAAAACACAGAAGTTCGAAAAATCTGTCAATTTACAGGTCTAAGAGAAGAAAGTATATACCAGTTTGGATGCAACTTCCATTCCAGATTGTGCTCCATTTTGATATATATCTTCAAGATATATTGGTAGAACTCGCCAAAAGTCCTCAAGAAATCCATCACATTCTTTCAAATTCTTCCCCTTTAGTATGATGTCGTGCGCCAGATAAAGCAATGAGATTTTTCTTTCTTCGTCTGCATTTTCAAATTGTCTACACCATGTCTCCACTATCACCTTTGCTTTATTTCGGTAGAAGGTGCACCAATGTGAAACGGCTGAACAATGTACCATATCATACATCACAATAACACCAAAACTGATGGATCTACATTTTAATCAATGTACATGATAACATGAAGGAAAACTGGGTGTTTCCTCAGTATTTCTCAAGAAAAGTTACTATCTTTCGGCTATCATTTACCTTAACTACTCTCTTGGAAAACAACCTCTACGTGTTAACCCATATACCTAAAAAATGCCCTTAACCTGAAAAAAAAAACCTAAAAATGCCTCTACGCTTGGAAAAAAGGCTAATCTTGGTGAAATAAACAGAATAACAAGTACCTTCAATGCTATCTTTTGTGCTATTCAACTTCTGAAGCTTTCCAACTAAATGCTCATTCCATTTGTTGGCCATTGTATTCACCTGCGCAGATATGGCTTTCCTTCCTAGTAAAATAAAGATCAAACTCTATTTCAGCGATTGAGAATGAAAAAAATTTACCGCGTTTGGGAGAAATACTTTCTTCAAAGGATCTATAAATAGATGTATAAGATAGAGTTTTTTTTCCCAAGGTTTTATTTTTTTAGCTAACATAACATTATGTAACGTTACTTGTAATTTTTTTTCTTTTCTATTTTTTTTATAGCCGACATAACGTTACGTAACGTTACAAGATCTACCCCATACTGGGGTGTAGAGCACCTCTCGGCGCAATAAAATTATTTTTATTTATAATGATTGATCAATATTAACCTTTATATTTTTACTAAACAAATTTTATATTATTTTTTAATGTTTTTATATTTAAATTTTATATTAATTATTTTTTTACATTTTTTTGGACAATGTGTCGTATATAAATATTAAAGTGTATTTTAAGGGTATATTAAAGTGTATTTATAACCCTTAAAGAAAAACAAAGTTTTAAAACATAGCTTAGAATTATAAACTATTTTAATTAAAAATTACATAAAATTGTAACATGAACATCTTATTACTTTTATGGTTAAATATTAATGTAATGTTTTCAAAGATAAAATAAGCAATAAGAAATAAAATTGTAAAATAAATGGACAATATAAAAGCACAATTCATTTTTATTTATAGTGGTTGACCAATGTGGATGTTGGTAAAATGCTTCCAAGTTTAGCCATAGAAAGTTATAATTATAAATGGTTGTTACTCTGGTAAATTTCTTGAGATTATGAGGCAAATTTCAAGAAAAATTTGAAGCTTTT
Organism: Pseudotsuga menziesii; assembly: GCA_001517045.1. Lineage (NCBI taxonomy): Eukaryota > Viridiplantae > Streptophyta > Pinopsida > Pinales > Pinaceae > Pseudotsuga > Pseudotsuga menziesii. The sequence goes on along the minus strand of LPNX010911236.1, from coordinate 55,556 downwards.
AGAAGGAATTCAAATGGACTAGCAATGCTTTATTTTTTAGGGTAAACAAATGAAAGACCAAGGGAAACTACAATTTATGCAAATATTTAACCATTAAATTGTTATTGGGATTGTGGTGAATTTTGAGGTGCCTTCAACTCTAAATCTTGTTCTTTTCAAGGATGCATTAAAAACAAATTATAATTTTACCATTTTGAACTCTCTTTTATCGAATGCATATATTGTGGAGAAATATGAAGCATTATATTTTTTTTCCTACCAACTTACACGTATTAATGATATGCGCAATTATTGGGATTGGAAGGTCGGGGATGGATCTGAGATCCAAATAGGGGCACATGCCAGCATGGGTTGAGGTAATTCTATTTTAATTTCTAATGTTTTTATTTAGTATTTGCAAGGACTTGACATTACCACACTCAATCAAATTGTTGATGAAATTAATTCTAATATTTGGTCACTAGGATGGGTGAATGGAATCCAACTTGGGTTAGAAGGTGCACTTGCTGATGTTTGGAATTACTGCATCTTAGTGTCAAAATATAGGGACATAAGATTGAAAGAGGAGTTGGTTGAACTAATTTGGAATATGAATAAGACAAGTGGGACTCACTCTACTAAATTAGGTTATGAAGTTTGTATGGTCCTTGCTGGAAGAGAAAGATGTTAGTGGTGGAGGAAGACATGGGAGGTGACACTACAAAGTGAACACCTTCTAGAGGAGTTTTTTAGTATTACAAGATTCGGGAAAATTGTCAAAAAAACCTCCACTACAACCTCCATAGTTGGTAACGTATTTTTAGCAGAGGTGCTAGTAGAAGTTTTTCGTCAACGACCGGAGGTTGTTAGGGGAGGTTCGATGCACCTATAGTAAATAATCATCGTTGTGCTTATACCAAAGATGAGCAACAATGCACCTTAACCAAAGAGGAACACCAACACTAATGCGCCTTCACTAAAGATGAGCACACTAGTGCACCTCCACCAACGAGGAGCACCAAGGTTCTTTTTTCCAAAATCACACTAGTGAACATGTGTCATGGAGCACCAAAGTGTCTAAAATAAAGAAGCACAACTGCACTTATACCAAACATTAGCATCGGTGCACCTTAACAAAAAATGAGCATCGGTGCACCCATAATAAAGAGGAGCATTGATGACAAAAAACAATTCGCCATGTACATAAACCTCATGAATGCACAAATAAAGGGATGTGATTTAATAAATATATAATTATTAAAATGTAGTGATATAATAACTTTTATTTTGAATATTCCAAGTTCCTTGTTTATTAATGAATCTCTTATTTACAATTTAAAAATGAAATACTTGCTGAAAATTTAGCAAAAAATATAATTGTTATTGTTTGAAATAAAAATTTATAGTTAAATGCATATGAAATAAGACATTATCAATAAACACAAAAATAATATTGAAAAATTGTAAAATAATTAATATTGAAATGTTAAGCATTACAATTTATATTCATGAAGCGTCGATGTGTCTACAGTAAAGAAGCATCAATGCATCTTAACCAACAATGAGCATTGGTGCACCCATACCAAAGAGGAGCACTGATGACAAAAATCAATATGTCATGTATAGAAACCTTGTAAACATGCAAATAAGGGGAGATGATTTAATAAATATATGAATATTAAAATGTAGTGATATAATAACTATTGATATTAAAATGTATTAATGAATCTCTTATTTACAATTTATAATGAAATACTTCCCGAATATTAAACAAAAATTATAATTTTGATTGTTTGAAATGAACAAATTATAGTTAAAAGCATATGAAATAAAACATCAATAACATAAAAATAATATTATGAAGATGTACAATAATTAATATTGAAATGTAATTCATTGCAATTTATATTAATGACGAAAAAAACACCCATACAAAAACCATGGTGAGTATCAAACCTCTCAATTTACTACCTAATGAGTGGATATCTTGTGATTACAAAACCACTTAATTGTTACATGGAAAATTTTTGATGAGAAATCTCCAAAACCACTCATCAACTATAAATAATATGCCTAATGTGGAGAACCAATGCTCTTAGACCAAATAAAAGTATTAGTGTGCCCACACCTTAAAAAAGGACCACAAGTGCACTTATACAAAACAATGAGCACTGGTGCACCTTCTCCAAAGATGAGCACCAACACTAGTGTGTCTTCCCCAAAGAGGAGCATTGACACTGATGTGCCTAAGCCAAAGAGTAGCATCGATGCACCTTCACCAAAGAGAAGCATCAGTGCACTCACACAGAATAGGAGCACTGCAAATATAGAATAAAATGCAATAAATGGAAAATAGTTTTCCATACATACAAAAACCTTGTTAACTTGCAAATAAAATGAGGTGAAAGCCCCTATGGATCTGCACCCATGTTGCACAAAAATGTATCATTTTCTTTGCTAAACTTTCCCCTTATTTGTTATCCATATATTTTGAAGAAAAATTATAAAATAAATCCATCATTAACCTATAAAATAGAATAAAAAACCTCAAACCAACAAACAACAAAACCAAATAACAGATTAGAAGCAATAGTGAGAAATGCAAAATAATAGAAATAAAATAGATAATGGGAAGAAATTAAAAAAAAATGAAGAGGGAAAAAATGGTTTCTTGGGTGCAATACTCTTCCTCTTCTTGTTCCTCTTATCTCTTGTAAAACCATATGAAATGAAGAGATGAAACAAACCCTATTTTTCTCCTCTCTTTAAAATGGTTTTCCCTCTTCTTTCAAAAGTTTAAAAATTCCCTCTTCTTTCAATAAGTGGGAAAATCCATCTATTTTGATTTAAAACCCTAAAGGAAATCTACCATTAGTCTACAAATAGAGACAAAACCCTCAAACTTGCAAACAAATATATAGCAAAACTAACTAAAAAAATTAGGAACAATAATGATACATGGAATAAAATAGAAATAAAATAATGAAGAGGGGGAAAATGGTTTCTTTGTTGTAATACTCTTTATCTTTCCTTGTATCCATGCTTATTTGTATTGCATTATCATGTAAGGACATTTTATATTCCTCTTTTCTCATGTGAGATGAATAAATAAATAAAAACCCTCACTTTGTACCATTTAAAAAATTACCTTTAGGTTTTTCCTACTTCTTTTAATAAATTTTAAAAAATGTGAATTAATGTCCAATGCTTCAACATATTATGAGGAACTGGTGCACCAATACCAAAAATATGAGCATTGGTGCACCCATACCAAAATATGAGCATCGATCTGTCATTATCAATAATGAGCAACGGTGTTTTTTGGGGATATAAACTCTGTGGTGCGCATTGGTATCGAAGCACCAGTGCAGTTAGACTAATGTGGAGCACTAGCGCATCTTGGCCAAAGTGAAGCACTAATGTATTTTTGACATATTGTTTCTTTGGTGTTCTTGTATCCATGGAGTGCCTATGTGTTTGATACTAAAACACACTAGTGCGCCATAATGGTTTAGGTGCACCTACAAAAAAACCTCGTTAAATCCTCCACCCACTCACCTTCGCTATAAATAGAGAAGTGAGAAATTTTTTGGAGAGGTTCCACAAAAACCTTTACTAGAAGGTGTTTTCCTTGTAGTGTGAGAGAACCCTAAAAGAAAAATTGTTCATGTGGCCATCTCTAAAGAATGAGGCACCTACTTTGGATATCCTTCAAAATTAAAATTAAAATTGGTCCTAGGATATGTTATTTATGGAAGAACGAGAAAGAAGATGCTCAACATATGTTTTGCATGTTCCCTTTCTCAACTTAAGTTTCGACACAATACAATGGGTTGGTGTTAACAATGTGTGGAATGGGGGTTCTATGAAGGAGAGCCTCAAACAATAAAAACACTTGAGCTAAAGCATTTCCCTGTTTCTCTTGTCCTCACTTTTTGAGGCATTTGGATAGTTTGTAACTCAATATTATTTGAAAACGGAACATTGCAAACCTTCCAAGCTTCCACTTAGATTTGTGTCATAGCCCAGAATTATAAAACAAAGAGGATAATATCTAAGATCAGACATAATGGTGAACTAGTAGTGGATAGATGATATCCTTGACAATTTTTTATGGATCTTGCCAAGGCAATGAAAGTAAGTGTGGTCTTGGGAGTGTATTATATCAACAAAAACAACACTTTATCCTTTTTAGTGCCTCTATGAGATGTGGCACAAAAAATATGAGCTAAAATTTTACCTTACTACATTTGGGATCAAAATCTTATGCCCATTTGACATTTTTGATGTAGGTTAAACATCAAATATAAGCTTTATTCTTGTAGAATAAAGTTGAGTATCTTTTATCAAATTGTCATCGCTTAAGGATGCACGTGCGATGTACAAATAAAATATATTCAACATTTGATATTCCAATAAACGCCACTTTTGATATGTTTAGATGACATTTTCGTGACAATGTATATTATAAACAATGTATATTATAATAAATGGTTTACCCTTTCTCTCAAATGCTTGAAACCTTGGATGGATCAATGGTGCTATATTCTAAGTAAGGTTAATATTAATCATATGTTATCCTCTTTGGTTGATAAAGCAATGAATCAATATAAATCTAAGAGCCTTTAACATGTATATTAGAAACTCTAAACATGGTCATGGTTCCAAATGTGAGTGGACCCTTTTTTCCCATGGTTGATAGAGTTATGGCTTAGCCTCATATACCTTTCATAAGAAAAGCCTTGAGATACCATTCACAGTTATTCCATTTGAGGAGGGTGACATAATTCAATAAAAAATTTCATGAATGGAGAGGTAGAAGGTATGGTCACAACGTGACAGAGAAATAATGGATTGCTCAACTTATTATATGCAACCCCTTTCTGATTAGTCAAAGAGATAGATTCATCTCTTTTTCCTTAAATCAATTGAAAACTATATTATTTGGACTTGGAACAATAGATAATCATGGAATAAAGTGCTCTTGGTGAATGAACTATAGATTTGATCTTTTGAATCCTTTGGAGTTTATTAACATGGGGCAAAATTTCTAAAATGAATACAAGGGACTCAATCTCCTTTCACATCCATTATTATGATTGTAATTTATACATCTTAGAACAAGAAATAAACATACCAGTAGTGATCCATGAATGGTCAAATCACGGTCAAGAAAATGCACCCACCACTCATAGGTTCAGAAGATTAACTGGAATGGTTATGTTGATTCAAATTAGGCAAGTAGCACCACTAATAGGAAGATCACTTCGGGTTGTTGTGTAAAAGAGCACTTTTTTACGTCTAATAAGTCCCGTGTGTTTTTTGAAGTGTAAAAATGGTCCTGGCATGGTACGTAGGTTGCTTAGACGTAATAAGTCCTGGAAGTTTGTCCAAATGGAAAAGATCATGGACGCAAGTTATTCGAATGTAATAAGTCCTTGAGGTTGAACTAAAATGTAAAATTATTGCCATAGTATGAAGGTTGTTCGGTCGTAATCAATCCTCGTATGTGTGTATTCCCATGTTGGATATGATGAGGTCACAAGGCACTTGGTGTGCACTTGGGAAGTTCTCCTATGTTGTTAGAACATAGGTTGACCATAGAGAGACGTAATGCACTTGGTGTAGAGTCACGTGGATGCATTGTATTAGAGATATATCGTTAAATATGAATGAATATTATTGGGCCCCTTAAATTTTCTATGTATTCGATGCATGGTTATTTTTGTTATTTTCTTTATACCTATCATGTAACTTTGTTGGGTGTATGATTCAACATGTATAGTAAATGTATGTTGTGATATTGTGAATGTAGAGAAAAAGGCCCAATTTTCCATGTTGTTAAACCCCCTCATATTACATAGTTATAGGTTGTTCTTCAAGTGAGACTTCTCCTTTGGGGGATTGAAAATGCCAGTACACTAGACTACAATAATGCCCTTTATTGGCCCCTTTGCAATAGCTCTAGTCTACAATTTTCGCCAACAAATGGTTCTATTGTTGCGACCTAGTTTCTAATAAGACATCATTATCTGCATTGATGCACACGTATTGAAGAGTCATGTTCAACATTGGTGGGAAAGGATGTTTGAGGAATTTGTAATACAAGAAGATAAACTACGAGGATGGGCTCCACCAACACTTAGAGAATACATCCTTTACAGACGACTGATATTGGATCAATACAAAGTTTTCTAGGTAGAATTTTTTATGAATCCATTCAAGTGGCTAAAAATACTTACAAAAGCTCCAGAATATAGCAACTGACAATGAAGAATTGTGTAGTGGACTCAAAGATACCTAGTAGCGTTGCATTGATTGGATGCTCCGCTAACTAGGATTGTCAAATTCTGGGTAGAAAAAAAATTATAACTAGGTACATTGTAGAATTTGTAGCAGAAAATAAGCAATCTCTATCTAAAGTTGAAGAATAGCTCAAGAAAGGAGAAAGAGGTAGACCGTTGAAGGAAGTTCTGTTGTAGATTAAGACCTAGATGGTTGATTTTTTTTTCCATTGAATTGGATTAGAATGGAGGAGTAATACTTTCACACCACTAGGGGAGTGGTTAAGGTGATTATGCATACTCACAAAAAGTAGAGGTTCCACACAATTGGGGGTGGGGATGGGGGTATATTAGTGATGTCAAGGCTAAGCATGTAGAAAGAAGAGAGACAATATGTAAAAAGTGGTGGAAAACATAGATGATAAAAGTGAAGAAGAGAGGTGCGCAACTAAAGGAGGAGTTGTAGAATGGAGAGAGTGGTCAATAGAGGAAAAATGAGTTGTAGAAGGTCAAGGGATGAGAGGAAGTTGTTGGTTTGTGGTAAAAAAGAAGAGGAATATAAGTTTAGGATGGACTCGCAAGGATGCGATGGGGAGAACAGACAAGTAACGAAAGAGACTATGAAGTTTAGTTGTTGAGTAATGGATCAATCTCCTAAGCCATCACTAGAAGAAGTTGTAGAACAATTAGAGTTGTCATGACCTGTAGAAAATAGCAGACCCCCTGAAATTGAACCCCCCATTGTTGTTGAAGGAGATACTGGAAGCAACAACAACAACACACCTTCAACTACCCCCTGTGCACCCTAACAAAATTTGGTAATCCATTCTCAACACCCTATTTTATAGTTACCTTGACATAATCAAATAGTTGGTAGTTCTAGTAGTTTGAAGGTTGGTTCGATAATAGGTGGAAGTAGTAGGATTTTTTAATATAATAGTGGTAACATTGTGGCTCAATGCAAACCTCAAAGAATTGTGTTGGTAGGACCTATAATCACTAGAACGATCAGAGTACAAGCAGGAACACCTATGAAATTCCTAGAATTTGAGGGAGAGGAGGTGAATCCAATGCAAAACAACATTGGTTTCTTTGTGAAGCCATTTGGAACTCCAAAGGGATTCCACTCACACTAAAGCTCATTGAATTTAACACCACATTGAATGAAATGGCCCTGCATGGTATATGAAGTTGATCAAATGAAAAGATGCAAAATTCACTAGCCTTCACTCTATCAAAAATAAATAAATTGATCTTATATGAGTTTTCACAACCCAAGTTTGAACAACAAGGGATTTTAGAACTAAGGGAAATTCGATGGATGCTCAGGTAATATGCTTTGTATTATGAGCAATGATTCAGGGATGTGTTGGATAAAATATCATTCCATGTACATGATTCCCACCATATGGAATTATTTAATTCAAATATTATTGCCTCTAACTAGAATTCCGTTGTCACAATAGGTTATAGATTCACCTCGAACTTCTTTAAAACATGCTATTAATATTGGAGCAATAGTTATCTATTTGACTAGCACAATGACTATAAATTCATCGTCTATCGGTGATTTATCGCATGTACAAATCCAAATTGCCTCTCTAACTTAAAGGCTTTAGGATTTGATTGTATAGAAACCAATCTAAACATAAGTATGGTGCACATGATGTATGAAGGATGTCCATCATGTATCAGGATGTCCCAAAATGAGAGATGATTCTAACCCTCCTAGGAGGACTATTCACTGGTGGTCCAAGTATGACAGTTGCACAAGTCGTTGTATCAAACTTATTTTCATACAACCACCCATCCTAGACCAATATATATATTTAGTAATAGATCAACCATAAGAAAGAGGTAGAGCTTGAGGACATCAGATATCATATTTTGCTTGGTTTGAAAACTAGATTCTTATTTCTAAGCTTCCTAGTTTAGTAGGCCATTTTTTAATTGCAACCCCATATCAAAATGTATATCCCCCATTAATATTTTATTCTTCTATTTTAGAGCTCTATTGTGAAGAGGTCTAGGTGCCTTGTATTACCTATGATGGGGGAATATTTTCATATTCTCTACTAGTAGGATTTTGGCCTATTTTCTCTTACCAATAATGATATATAGTTGATGAGTTAAGATGTTGGCATTGGGTTTGAATCTAATAAAGGGAGGTAATATCCTATAGTTTTGGAAATTATCACCAAGAGTCACTCCAAATTAGAGGTAATAGACCATTTTTTACCTCCCACAAATAGTTTCATTCCATAAGGCCCTTGCTTCTCTAGGTATTGTTCCAAATATATTATCCCATGAGCATGAAATCCATTTGAATTAGTTCATGAGTAGGGATATTGGTTTTCTAGATTCGACTCTAGATTTTCTTGTGGTTGGTAACCCATCGCCACCATATTTTATTTTCCAAGACCTTTTTGAACAAAAAACATGTCTTTGACACCTAACACTCATGCTACATAGGGCAATAAAATCATATGCCCATAAATCAGAGATTATTTTTTTCATTTGTTGGCCCCTCCCCATATAAAGGCTTATTTATTACCTTGGATGGCTTTAATAATCTTGATAGGATCAATAATAAAAATAGGTAACACTAGTACATAATGAGAAATAAGTGACAAAGAATGACCAAAATCCACATATAAATAACCACTTTTAACTTGGCAATCGTTGGTGGCTAATTTTCAGTCACTTATCACGCAACAAAAAATGTGGTCATATTTAGTTTGGTCATTTATAACTTGTCTTCTGGTCATTAATTTTGTCGCATATTTGGTCATTAATATGGTCATATATTTGGTCATTAATTGTCACAATCAATGACCAAATATACGACCAAATTAATGACCACATGAAGACAAGCTATAAATAGCTAGTTAATAAGAACCCTAGATCAACACTTGTTTCAAAGGAGTATTCTCATGCTTTTTAAATTTGTTTGGTCCTATTTGAAGCATCATATTTTCCATTATTGTGACAAAGATGGCTGCAACTAGGACCAAACAAATTTAATTACCCTATATAAGCTATGAAATCTTTTTCTTGTACTTCAGGCATCATTTGTAGGGATCAATAAAGAAATAAATAACAACAAATTCTTGATATCTATGATGCTAAAAATCCTGAGAAACATATAAAATGATTGATATGAGCTGAAAGGTTGAGGATCTCATTCTCCCAATGATAAGGATGACATAGGTATTAACATATTTATCAACATTTTGTTAAAGTATTGTAACTTCGGAAGATATTCCTTAAAGTATTGTAACTTAGGGCCAGATGTATTGATTGTATTTCTCCATCAGGAGATGAGTTTGGTCATGTAAAATTCATTGAAAGAATCAATGTAAACCTCTGTATTTAAGTCTGGTCAATAGTACCCAAGTGTCATTATAATAATATTATTTTTAGTGTATTTCTAGACAATTCGTCCCTATTAGGTCCTAGGTCAAGTCAAGTGAAAAATATAAATAGAGAGGTGCTCCCCTACATTTGTACACATTCACTCAAGCTAGTTTGCAAGAGAGAGAAGAATAAGTGCGCCAAGAAGAAGAGACTATGGTTGAATTCTATACTGAGGAAGTTTTGCGGGATTTTCTCCCTTTTGGTTTCCCTAAGTAAAATATTTGTGTTCTTTTTGTTATTGTTCTTGTTTTTCTTTCAGTGACCCTACTATTGTAAATTGTTTTAAGATATCATCTAAGCAATTAAGAAAACTTAACCTGGTATTAGAGCCACCCTGAAAGGAGACACTGCACAACTAGGGTTTGTTATTCCAAACAAATCCCTTAACAAATCAACTAGAAAAGAGGGCTCACTCAACTCGTCCCATAAGGGCACATCTTTTTGTGAAAACAAAACTGAATTCCAAGAATTTTCATTTTTGGACCAGACACTATTGTCGGGAAGAACTAGGGCTTCAGTTTTCCTAAGACTCCATCATCAATCTCAGAAAAAGAAATATACAATATAGATCACCCTGGGAAGGTGAATATTTTCCATCACTCATCCCCACCAGTGATCCCAACTGAAAATTAGGGTTTCAACATCAAAACCTAGGTCATCCCGAAGAAGGTCAACCATAATTTGTTTTCATCAAGTAAGTATTACTTCTTCTAATTCCATTTGAAGTTCTCATTTTGTTAAAGGATGACAAAGAGTACCAAGCTAGATGAGTATCTTGAGGGTGCCGAAAACTTCAAATCATGGAAGTATAGGATCATGCTCATCCTATAAGGAGAAAATGATCTAGAAGGATTTTAAAAGGAGGAAATTGCAAAACCACAAGAAGGTGAAGTAAAATCCAAATACAAGAAGGATATTATCAAGGCTATGAGGATCATAACTGACTCCATTAAAGATAACTTGATTCCTCAAGTATCCTCAAGGAGGACACCAAAGGAAAATTTTGATGCTCTATCCAGCTTATTTGAAGGAAGAAATATCAATAGAAAGATTACCTTGAGGAAACACCTCAAAAGTGTGAAGGATAAAAAGTAAAAAACCATGCAATCATACTTCACAAGGGTAGCTCAAATCAAGGAGCAGTAATTGGAAGCTATTGGTGATATGGTTAAAGAAGGAGAAATTGTAATGACCACTTTGAATGGTATTCCAATATTTTGGGAATCCTTTATCCGAGGAATCTATTCAAGAAGAAGACTAACCAAGTCCCGACATTTATGGGAAGAATTTGTTCAAGAAAAAAAAGAATAACAGCTAGAGAAGAGAAGCTGAATGAAAATGATGATCAAGCTTTGGCAGTCCATACCAAAGGTAAGAACATGAGAAAGAGTTATGACCATCCTCCTAGAAAGAATCAAGGGTTTAAGAAGTCCAAGAAATACTTCTCAAATTATGAATGCTTCACCTGTCATAAAATGGGACACATTCTTATAATTTGTCCCATGAAGGAAGAATGAGTCAAGAAGAAAAAAAGATTTCAGGCCCATGTTGTTGAAGACAATGATCAAGAAGATGAGGAAATATCTAAGGAAAATGAAGATTCCTGTGAAGAATATGTCTTGATCTCTGCACTCACAGGTCTAGTCTCACCAGGGAATGACACCTGGCTAGTAGATCGTGGTGCCTCCAAGCACATGACAGGTTACAAGGACTCACTCTCATGTCTTGTACAAAAGGAGTCTCCACACAAAGTAATGCTTGGATATGATTACCAATGTCCCATCAAAGGAATGGGAGAAGCCTCCTATAAGTTGGAATCTGGAAACTCCATAAAGATGAAGGATGTCCTGTATGTCCCAGGACTAAATAAGAACCTTCTTTCTATCTCAGCATTAGATAATAAAGGGTTCAGAGTCGCTTTTTTGGATGGAGAATTCCTCATGTTGACAAAAGGAAAAAATATAGATGATGTAGTAGTGATTGGAGTTGAAGAATGAGGACACTACAAATTAAAGAGACATTTAGATTCAACATTGATGACTAGTACCATAATCCCATGTGAGCCATGACATAGAAGGCTTGATCATATACATTACAAAGCATTTCCAATTATGAGCAAGGTTGTGACAGGTTTACCAGAGATTCAAATAGATCATGAAAGAGTGTGCAAAGGATGTGCTCAAGGAAAGAATACTAAGAACCCTTATCCAAACAGTGACAATAAAGAAAAAGGGATCTTAGATATTATTCACTCAGAAATATGTGGGCCAATGCAAACTACTTCATTAAGTGGGTATGTTTACTATGTTTCCTTTATTAATGACTACTCCCGCAAAACTTGGATCTATTTCTTAAAGAAGAAGGATGGTGTGTTTGATAGGTTCAAAGAGTTTAAGGCTTGATCTTCAAAGCGTTCCCAACGTTTTGATGACTTACGATAACTATTCTTGTGATGTCACAAATATAACGTCTGCTTGAACCCCTCAAGTGTGTGTTTTGTGTCCCAATTGGACACTTACTAGGGTTCATCGTGTCTCACAAAGGGATTGCAGTGGATCCTCTGATGGTTCAAGCCATCTTGAATCTTCATGGAATATTCCCCCCCCATGTATTTTGCGCTAATTCCAGAGCCTCTGAGGCAAGGCCAACTTCCTTCGTTGTTTTATTCAGGACTATGTGATGAAATTCCATTGGTTATTACGCTTTCTCTGTACCAACATTCCTTTTGTATGGGATGAGCATGTTCAAGGCATTTTTGACGCATTGAAACATGCTTTGACTTCTGCTCTGCTATTGTCTCCTCCTGACTTCACCAAGGAGTTCATCCTCTATGTTTCGGCATCCAAAAATGCTACCGCTGGAGTATTGGCTCAAGAAGATGATGCTCGTCAAGAGCACGTGATTTATTACATAAGTCAAAAAAAATTTGGACCACCTTTACATTACTCCCACGAAGAGAAGATGGCCCTCGTCATTGTCTTTTTAATATAGAAGCTACGCCACTATATTCTCTTGAGTCAAACTTGAGTCATGGTTGATTTCAACCCCATGTGTTATCTCTTGACTCGCCTCCTCATCCAAGGTTGCACTGCCAAGTGGATTGTCGTTCTCCAAGCGTACGATCTAGAATTCGTTGCCCCAAAAAGAACCAAATATTTGGTGCTAGCTTCCTTAGTGACAGACTTCCCTCTATCATCTATCTCACCACTTATCACAATCAACCTTCCTGGTGAACTCTTATTTTCCATCTGTATGGAAGGCCCATGGTATGGGGGAATTATCCTATACTTGTGTACACATAAATTTGGGCCCCATTTAAGCTGTGAAGATCATTGTCGCATCCAACACCAAGCTGCTTGATATCTCCTCATTGGTGATGTCTTGTATCACAACAGTGTCGACACCATATTGCGATATTTCCTCACCTATGATGAAGTCGAACAAGTCCTAAATGACATCATAGTGGAGCCTGTGGGGGCCACCTTTCTGGTTTGGCCACTGCCCAAAAGATACTCCACTCAAGTTATTTTTGGCCCACCATATTTGTCGATTGCATCCATGTAGTTAAACACTGCCACAATTTCCAAATCTTTGTTCCAAAAGAAAGTACACCTCATGTGCCATTACATCATGTCATCACAGTCAATCCCTTCTACAAATGAGCGATTGGATTCATGACCTGTAATCCTCCCTCCGCTAGCGACCATAAATACATAATTGTTTTCATTGATTATTTCACCAAATGGGTCAAGGCCATGCCTACGTTCAACTGTAAGGCCGATACTACGACCCAGTTATTTTTCAACCACGTCATCACTCGTTTCGGTGTCCCCCAATAGTTAGTCTCAGACCACGGTTCTAATTTTAAGGACGATGTTTAGACAGAGCTCTCTGCGATGTTGAAGTTTTAATACCAATATTCCTCCTCTTATTATCCCCAGGGAAATAACCAAGTTGAGGTTGTCAACAAGATCCTCAAAACTGTGCTCCAAAAAATGATGGACAAACACAAATCCAATTGGGACCACTTTCTCTTTTCCACCCTTTGGGATTACCGAACATATTGACAAAAACTACCACTGGTTTCACTCCATTTCATTTAATACATGGTGTGGAATCGGTTCTTCCCATTGAAATCCAAATTCCATCGCTATGCCTTGTCGTCGAACCTATACCTGATACCTCACCATTAGAATAATGCCTACTTATGCTTGAACATACCAATAAGGACTGTCATGATACTCTCCAAATGATTGAAGTGGCTAAGACTCGGTCAAAGTCCCATTATGACTCCCATGTCCATCCATGCACCTTTAGCTAGGGGGACCTAGTCCTTGTCTATGACTAAGCCAATGATAAACAATGGAAAGGAAAGTTTGATACCATATGGTATGGCCCATATGTTATGCATCGATGTATTGGAAAGGGGACATATATCCTTGCTGACTCTAAGGACCACCTCTTGAATAATCCCCTCAATGGTCTCTACCTCAAGAGGTTATATGCCTGAAGTCGCTCACCATGAAGTACACTTGTATCATAGTTTTTTATTTTTTGTTTCATATTTCATATTTTGTTTCCTTGGTTGTTCCAGATGGATCCTACCTCACCTTACTATGTTATTTTCATTGATGGTGCAAGTAGATGGTCTCCTAATCTCTCCTCAGTTGCATGGGTCATTTATTCCCCGTCACATGAGTTTATCCATATCGACGGAATGTGTGTTGATATTGCTACCAACAACCAGGCTGATTACGAAGGTGTTGCTAGTCTCCTGACCGCTGCCCTTCACTTGGGTATTCATCGCCTTGATGTCTTCTTAGACTCCCAACTGCTTTTCTCCTAGTTAAATAACTGCTACCAAGTATGTGATCCTTGTCTGTTTAGAAAGTTCCTATGCACTAGGAATTTGGTTAGACATTTTGAATCCATCTCATTCATGCATGTTCCCAGAATTCTCAATAGTGTAGCATACCAAATGGCTAATGGGGTTCTAGAGTGGCACATCAATGATCGCATATAGGAAATAAACTGCATCATGCATCATCATATAGTCATGCATACATATGTCATATACATCATATAGGCATCGTCATAATCATAAAAGAGACTCATAAAAAAACAATAAAAACACATAAAACGGTGCATCCATGTTCATATATATATATCATATCATAGTGTTCAGTAAAAAATGAGAAGCTCCAAAAGCTTTCTCGGATGATCATACATATCATACAAAAATCCCCATTCACCAACACATTGGGGGAAGCATCACCAACTGCTAGTATGGGTCATCCTCCTCAGACTCAATCTCCTCATCTGAGTCCTCCTCCTCCTCAGAGTTCTCCTCCTCCTCCATAGGCACATCACCCTGTGCCGCTGCTCTGAAATACTCAATAGCGACTGTGATCCTCCTCATAAGGAATATCCACTCTAGAGGAGCCCTGTAGCATGTGGTTATCAAGTCCTCGTCAAGGTACTACCACCCATCGTTGATGGCCGCCTCTAGTAAGCGCTCCACATCTCACTGTAGTGATTCCAGTGTAGCACTCTGTCGTCTCATATGTACATGAGCGAGTGGATCTAAACCCTCCACCCTACCCCCATGCCTATGATATCCTGCTGGAGGGCACAGTCCCATGCATGCACATGCACACAGTATGTCATCAGTATTTATCACACACATAATATGGATACCACTAAGATAGCATACTATATATGAATTCAATCACAAAAATAATCATGTATACGTACTGTCAGGTCCCCAGACCTTCCCTACATGTTAAGGCATCTCCTGGTCTCCCCGGTAATCCATCCCAGTATATGGATAGTCCTCTATGAGGACTGGAAGCTGTCGTCACTATGTAAAAATATCCCGGGTGAAGAAGCGACCCACCAAGCCACCTCCCTCTCTAATAATCATCTCACATCACCTCATCATGCAAGGCTCACAAGGTCCCCCCTCACATACCACCAGATGCGGTCGCAGTGTAGGTAGTCGCTCAAAGAAAAATGAGCACAAGAACGAGGGGAAACAAAAATCCCCTCCCACTGAGCTAGCACAATTCATCCCATGCCAAAACGCAATCAAGTACATCTGGGCCCACCCATAGTAGGTTCCCCTCGGAACACTCTCCACCATCAAGAGATGACCACCTGAGATCTTGTGAGGTCCAATCGATCCTAGTATGCGCAACACCATCGTTGCCACTGCTCGAGTCTATAGACTCTCGATGTTGCATACCAATATGTATGACTTCATGTGAACAAATTCTGAGGCATGTAAATTCCTAGAGAAAAGGTCATCCATCGACAGCCCCTTTGGGAGCTTTGGCGTCGTGTCCCCAATCACGCCCAGTATCAGGAGGCCTGTCAAAAAGTATACATCATGGAGTGTGATCTTCAACTGCTCACCCTATATCAAGCCTAGTACCGGGAGGCCTGTCAAAAAGTATACATCGTGGAGTGTGATCTTCAACCGCTCACCCTATATCATGAAGCACTCGGCCTCCCGGTCTCAGTAGCTCACAAGCTTGTACAACAACACTTTTGATGAACTCATCAATGGGATCTGGAAGAACTTCCACAATCCACAATGGGCGAGTGTATCCTGTACCATTGGAGCATCACTTACCTTCCCTCAGAGGTCTCCAATGTATCACTCTTGCCATGCAACTCAAGGCATCATACACATACACACAGTCTTTGTCAAGCCCAGTCATGCAAAAAACCCTCATTCTGGGTTAGGTCACACATGTTTTGCCTTTTTGTGCGACCCAAGTTGCTCAAAAAAGCTGAACAAGTGAAATTGGGTTGCTCTTATCTGCTGAACAGGTGCGACCTAGGTCATGCTTGTCTCCCCGATCGGTGCGACTGGGTCGCATCTATATTCCCAATAATTGTTACTTGGGTCACTCCTTTTCCCTCAAAAAGTGCAACCCAAACCCATGAACCCTTTGGGATCGGCCAAGGCCCCTAGAGTGAGCAAAACCAAAACTTAATCCACTAAAAAAGATAGATTTGATGAGATTTCTTACCTGCAAGTCACATATCAAAAAACCGTTGGTCCAGTTAGAAGAAATCAACAAGTTGTTCTCTGGGGTCCTCCACTCCAACTCAACACTGCACAGTGAAAATGATAAGTGTCATGTGGTCACCCCTTGTTTATAGACCTTCATTTGGTCTTGTTTTTCTTATGTCCACCACAGAGTCATCTGGTGTCCGTTTTTCATGAAGTTCACACCACTGTGTTTGGTTTTCTGCCCTTTGTCTTTTGACAAGACCCTTGTATCATGCTCTCCTTATGATTTTTTGAGCCATTTCCTAGAAGTCACCTATATTTACATGCCATCACGCGAATCACCCCATGCACGTATTGTTATGTTCACAAGCCATCCACTCCATCCATACTGCATAGTTGACCTTATTTTACCGCCATCCTTCGTCCCACATGGAGGCCCCATCAGTGTTCCCCTGTTATTCCTATCTACCATGTTCACACCATAACCTATTTTGGACCATCGAACACTTCCTCCTTGTTTGACTGACCATTATGGAGTTTTTGTTAAGCTCTTTTCTGACTCCTAATAGAATGAAAAGACTGTCGAGCATGCTTGCATCCTATCACTCTCATTAAAGTATTTGAAAGAGAGTCTATGTGGCCTCATTTATATCCTTTTTCGAACTATGTAGACTATTAAAAGAAAAGGACCACCCTAGAACCTTCAAGCTAGGAATGTTTCCCTCTATATCCTTTTATGCTTTATCGGACATTGGGACCATAACTTACGAAAAATCTCTTTATGGGTTGGAAAAAAATCTCTCTTCCAACCCTCTCATCAAGAAAAGATCATCGATCAATCTTGGTTTCATTCATTCTCGTAAAATTATTTGAATGACTTTCCTTTCAGTATAGGTTTAACCTTTTTCGGCTCGGTTGGAATACGTACAGTAAAGAAGTCTCTCTTCCCCTGTGGTTTGGAGAGCTCTCCTTTGTACACTTTTATCCTTTTTCGGGCTTAGGGTACTACCATACAAAAAGAGACCACACTGGAGTATTCTTTTTATTTTCAGACTCTCTAAAAATAAAAACACCATCGATCATTTACCTTCTCGGGCTCGGTAAAAACCCACAAGATAGTATCATATCAAGCTTACTTCTATTCCTTCTTCATGCTCCTTAAACTATGAAGAAGGCCCAAATGGTGTCTTTAGGTGCCATCACATATGATCTCACATTATGGAAGTTCCCCCCCATTGGGTCACCTTTGTTCAAAGTACTCTGCGATGAGTCTCCCTTGGATCCCTTGGATATCACTATTCCAGTTATTCCCCCAAGTATTTCCCATTGCAGTTATCTTCCCGATTTTACAGCTATGATCCCTTTCCCATGAGTCAGTTTCATTTGTTGTGAGTTCATCCTTGCTATATTACTCTTAACAAAGGAAGTTTGAGTCCCCTGTACTCCCCTGCCTCTATTCCCCATTCAATGTGTCATTCTCGTGCTTGTTCCACATCTTTGGTTATCCCCCTCACGCTTCTATCAAGGAAACATCATTTCCTTGTTAGTTGCAGGTCTCCCTATGTTGACGTCAACACATCTATTCCAGAGGATTGACCCGAAGGTCCCTGTATCTTGGTTTCATCCACCTCATTAATGAGTTCCTTGGACCAGTTGAAAAGAGTCCTTAGTTCCTTTTGGGTTGGTTGTGTCTCACGTGCTCAAATTCAACTACATCATTGCACCATTGATATTCGTACAGGGTATTGGTCCGTTCATTATTTAGTTGAAGACCCCAATTGTCACATGAATCTAGCACATTAATGAGTCAATTTGTGGGACCCATACAGTCTCATGTCCCTTGTGATTTTCGAGTTACGTTGGAGACAGTGTTCGAAATCCCATCAGTATCATGATTCTTTGTATCTCCATTACATGGTGTTATATATTGTACCATAGAGATTATGACTCTCAACCA
This sequence comes from Pseudotsuga menziesii, assembly GCA_001517045.1. Taxonomy (NCBI): domain Eukaryota; kingdom Viridiplantae; phylum Streptophyta; class Pinopsida; order Pinales; family Pinaceae; genus Pseudotsuga; species Pseudotsuga menziesii. The sequence continues at coordinate 36,898 of LPNX010911236.1, read as the reverse complement.
TTGATTCCATCAAGTTATGTACACCTCCAAGTTCAGCAGAGCATCAGTTATGATGATATTGCATTCCATTGTTCCTATGTAATTAGTTCTTCATATCAATATTTGTATTCAACCTCCCATTGAGGCCACCACTATGTATAACCAGTTGTATATGTATTGATATGCTCCCATTATTTGAGCCTTGGTCCCCATTTTTTATTTTTTGAGACATTGTTACGAGCATGGGTATGCCTGCCTCCTCCATATACATGTCTAAGATTATATGTACCTCATCCATTTTTTAGAAGCAATAAAAACCAAAATCCATCGTAGTTCGAACATGGAGACTCCACTCCTCTACAGTCCTCTCCAGTGTCTCCATTGTTGTCACCATTTTCCCATGATCCTATGATGCCTATCAGCCATACGATGAGATCCTACCCTCACACATCAGGGGGCAATACGTTAACACTAAAAATTGTTAACCTAGCCCTCCATGGTCTAAACCATAATCATACATCATATTCCCACCATTATTTCCTCCATTTTTACCTTCACAATTGTATTTCCACTAAATATGGTCAAAAACATCATTATTCCTTCCCCATAAATGAAGGGAAGATGAGCATTTATTGTGATTTATCCTTACTCTCTCCAAAAAAAGGGTAAAAAAACCATAGATAAATACCATGGACAATAAAATACCATGGGTCAAAAACCCTAGGACCATCCTATAAAAACATTGTGAAGGACTCTCCCAAAACACTTTTTCCATTTTCTCTCAGTCACACTATACACTTTTATGCCATTATTCCCATATTTTGTCATGCCATTCCCCACGGTGTCACTTCATAACCATTTGGATCCATTCCCTCATTTGACAACTATTTGTGGAAGAGACTGGAGGCCCAAATCGTGGAGTTGCAGGACCATTTTCGAGGACAACTACGGTGGCCCACATTTTAGAAAAAGGTATTTTTTGTTCTTGTTATGCATTAGTTAGTAGTATATATTTGAAAAACCCTAAAAATATTGTTATTGTTATCTTTCTTCCTTTTTTTTTGTTGTTGAACTCTACCCTATGATATGCATTATCTAGGGTTGGTGCTTTTGCAGGTAACCGGGGAGAAATCCCCACTACACTTCTTTATGATGGGGCCTTATAGTAGGCCTCTTGAATTCAAATATGAACCTAAGTTGCAGCTCCAACGCACCATGCCCAAGTTCATGGAGTATCCAAAAGAATACCATGAAGTGCAGACTGAATCAGTTGCTTCATGGGAGGAGAAGTATGTTTCCTATCAAACCTTGAGTGGGGAGTGAAAAAGGTTTCTTCATTTTTAGACATTTTTTGTGAATCTCAGTATAGAGGGAAGCCCCGAGGAGTTCAAAGGCTTCCCTATCATAATTTTGAGCTAATACATGCCATTGGAAAGATCACCTTGCCCTACTTTGATGGCACTTCTAAGTGCACAATAAACTCTTGGACTTAGAAATTGGAAACCTACTTCAAACTAAGTCCTATGGCTGAGAGGTATGCCATTAAGATGGAAACCCTGCATCTTAATGGGGAGTCCAATGACTAGTGGTTTCATGGAATGAATACTTTGGGCCATGATCAAGTGGTTACTTATGAAGAATTCACCTGGATATTGGTAGAAAGGTTTGACCAGAGAGATCCTGATATCTCTTTCCGATAATTGGTACATGCCAAACAAGTTGGAACTCCTAAAGCCTACATATCTGAATTCCAAAGAGTGGAAGTGATGGTCACTAATATCTCAGAGGCTAGGTTGATCTTTTTTTTACATAAGGATTAGAAGAACCTTTGAAAGGGCTAGTGAAATATTGTCAGCCCACAAGTTTGCAATAAGTGGTGAGTAGAACTAGGATCTACAAGATGCAATTCTAAGGACCAAGTATCCTCCCAAGAACCCCATGCCTCATAAATTATAGAATCAAAGGCCCCCGGTGAGGAAATTTCCTGCCCTTGGAAATAAAGATTACTCTTATAAAGATGAGGATGAACTAAGGAGGAAGAATCTCTGGCTTTCTTGCCAAGAACCTTGGGTTCTGGGCCACAAGTGTGTTAAGGGGAAGGAACACTATATTTAATTTTTCTCCGAAAGTGAAGAGGAGATGGTGGAAGAAGCTGAACTTGTAGATGGAGAATATGAAATATTTGAAGAAGAAGAGTGCCCCCCTCAAACCAACAACAAAATTGCAGTACTTAATGGAGTGCCATGTTTCCACACATTGAGGCTGAAAGGGGTATTGCAAGGCCAAATAATAATAGTTCTTGTTGATAGGGGTGTCACCCACATATTTATTGATGCAAACCTAGTGGAGAAAATAAATATGCCAATTGAATCCCTTGAAGGGTTCACTGTGGTCATCTTGAGAAATAATACCATGGAATTTAACCAATGGATTCCAACCTGCAAGTGAATCTAGGAGATTAAACCATGAAAGACGAATTTTGTGTTTTCAATGTTGCAAACACCAACATGGTTGTGGGAGTACAATGGTTGTACTTCATTGGGGAACATTCCATGAACTACAAAATACCCCAAATGAGTTTCAAAGATGAAAAAGGGAAACCAATAGTTCTGAAGGGTATAAACACCTAGCCAAGCCAATTAATTTTTGCCAATAGTATGAGATCCATTCTGAGGAATGGTGACATTGAATGGGTTGTTGAATTATGCATTACCACTTGGGGAACTTCAGTCAATGTCTCTTGCCAGCCCAAAGACATAAAAAATATGTTGTACAAGCATAAGGTTTTTTTTTTAAACTCCCACATGGCAAGACACCAGACCGTGGCATTGAGCACATAATTGAGATGGAAGTTGGCACACTTCCCATAAAAATATACCCCTACAAGCATCCAAAGAAATTTAAGGATGAGATTGAGAAGACCATCAAAGAACTCCTTTAGTTGGGTCTCATTAAGCCAAGTTCCAGTCCCTTTTCTTCTTCGGTGGTTATGGTGAAGAAGAAGGATGCAACACTTAGAATGTGCATAGACTAATGGGATTTGAACTAGAAAACCATAAAGAACCAGTACCCAATAAACCTGATTGATGAGCTAATGGATGAACTCCATCAAGCAAAATTCTTCTCCTAGGTAGATCTCTGATCAAGATACCACCAAATTCGAATGAGGGAGGATGAAATACATAAGACATCCTTTCGTTGTCACTTTGGCCACTTTGAGTTTTTGGTCATGCCATTTAGAATAACTAATGCTCTGGAAACATTTTAGTCTTGCATGAATAAGGTATTTAGTGAGAAACTCTGTAAGTATGTCTTTATTTTTTTATGATATTTTGATTTATAGTAGGACATGGGAGGAGCGCCTGCTCCATTTAGATGTTGTGCTAAAATATACTTTTAGATCAATATTTTTATGCTGAGCTATCCAAGTTTGAGTTTGGCATGACTAAGATGCTCTATCTTGGACATATGATCTGCCAAGAAGGATTCAAGGTGGATCAAGAGAAAATCGAGGCCATATTGGATTGGCTAAGACCACAGAACCTCACTTATTTGAGAGGCTTCGTTGGCCTTTTCAACTACTACCATAAATTTGTCAAAGGTTACTCCAACTTCACTAAACCTTTGACAGATTTGACCAAGAAGGGGGATTTTAGTTGGAATAGGGAAGCAAAACAAGCTTTCCAAAAGATGAAGTAAATAATGAGAAGCTTTCTGGTGCTAGCATTGCCTGATTTTACCAAGCAATATTTCCAAAAGATGAAGTAATGAGCAACTTTCTGGTGCTAGCATTTCCTAATTTTACCAATCCTTTTGTGTTGGAGTGCAATGCCTCGAGGGAAGGCGTTGGAGTTGTTTTGATGCAAGAAAGGCATCACATTGCCTATGAGAGCAGAAAATTTTAGCCTTGTGAAAGGTTGTATTCTATTTATGAGAATGATATGTTAGCCATAATGCATGCATTGTCCAAGTTTTGACAGTATCTGATGGGAGGAAAATTCATAGTGAATACTGATCACAATAGTCTAAGGAACTTCCTTTCCCTGAAGGAGCATAATGACAGACAACGGAAACAGGTAAGCAAATTCAAATCCTATAACTTTGAAATTGAATAAAACAAGGGAAAGATGAATGTGGTGTATGATTCACTTTCCCACAAACCCGTGCCCTCTTTACTGCAAATGCTAACTGAATGGAAGGTACAGTTGGGCATTGAATACTCAAAAAATCATTTTGCATGTGGGATTTTGGATGGGGTAATACATAATGAATCATACAAGGTACATAATGACATCATCTATGATAAGGATAGAATCTTATTAGTACCCATATCAAAACTAAAGAAGAGGATCCTAGAAGCTACACATAATGCACCAATGGTTGGCCACCCTGGTTTTCTGAAGGCTTACCAGAATGTAAGAGAGAGGTTCACTTGGAAGGGCCTCAAGGAATATGTTTTAAGGCATGTGAGGGATTGTATTGCATTCCATCGGAACAAAGTGGAGTACACACACCCTAATGGACTCCTCCAACCCCTACCTATTCTAGAACATAAATGGGAAAGTGTCTACATGGATTTCATCACCAAGATGCCGAAAGTCTGAGGAAAATATAGAATATATGTGGTGGTTTGGCAAGTTGACCAAATTTTCACATTTATTTGGAGTCACCTCCACTATATCAACCAATGAAGTTACTGAATTATTTTTCAAAGATGTTTTCAGACTGCATGGTTTTCCCAAAACCATAATTAGTGACTTGGACAACAAGTTCACCTGTGCTTTTTGGCGAGCTCTATTCAAATTAATGGGAACAAATATGAATCTGAGCACAAGATATCACCCTCAGACTGATCATCAACCTGAGAGAGTGAATAAATGACTTGAATTATACCTTCGCAACTATGTCACAAGACAACATAAATATTGGGCCACATGGCTCCACTTGGTAGATTTATGCTATAACACCACTTTTCACCTCTCCATCAGGATGACTCCATTCATGGCTTTGTATGGATATGAGGCCCCATATTTTGTAGATATGGTGTTTTGGGATTGCAGAGACCAAAAAGACAAATATTGGCTTCAGGAGAACCAAGACATACTAAGGACACTCAAAGAAAATTTGCAGGTTGCACAGAACCAATAGAAAATGAATGTTGGCAAGCACATGATTGAGAGAGTCTTCCAAGAAGGATACTTAGTATAGTTAAGTATGCAACCTTACAGACAGTCATATTTGAAGAAAAAGGGAGCTGAGGAACTCCAACCTTGGTTCTATGGGCCTTACAAAATTTAAAGGGAGATTGGTGAAGTGGCCTATGAGTTGGAACTTCCACCAGAGAGCAAGATCCACAATGCATTTCATGTATCTTTCCTAGAGAAAGCAGTAGGAAAAAAGATAGGTGTATCAAAAGAAATTTTTCCTCTTGATGATGAAGGCCATTTGGTCTTAGTTCCAGAGAAAGTTTTGCAAACTAGAGAAAGAAGGCTAAGGAACACAAGCATTAAGAATATCTGGTGCAGTGGAAAGGGTTGCCCAGTGAAGATGCCACTTGGGAGGGTGAGAAAATTTTGCAGCACCATAGATTGCTTCTGCTTGGGGACAAGAGGGCTTTGGAGGGGAGGACTCTCATGTCCCTTCCTTGAAGGACATAAAAAGTGTTGACCTTGTGAAGCACCTAGGGGTTCAAGAGTTGAATTAAATAATTATAACTATGGAATTTTGGTTATTTAAAACTATGGAGGAAAGTATTAGGATAATTTATGATTCGTATTATTTAAGTAATTATTTAATTAATGTGCAAAATAATGACATGTGGGAATGATATGCCATGTCAGGAGGGCACATTAGGCAACCCAACTTGCCTAGGATGAAAATTATCAACTGTACAAAAAATAGGCAAAAGCAATTTGTCAGAAAAATATGGAAACTGTTAAAGGAGGGAAAATCAAGCAATTTTCAAGGAAGGAAAGTACAGGAAAAGATGCCATACATAAATCAAGAAACTTTATTCAAGGAGGGCATATTTTCTACTTTGTACAATAGGATACAAGTAGGGAAACATTACCTAAGCTTCATACTTGTTATTTTCCTCAAGGAGGGCGAATTCATGGATTAGGGTTAGGGTTTGCAAGTGGGAAACTTTCCCAAAAAGTGAATGACTTGCTCAACAAGTCACTCAGTGTTTATTTAAGAATGCTTCCAAATCCATTTCTCAATTTGGGTTGTTAATGTTTTGTTGTTGAGTGAAGGTAAGGTTCTAGTATGAGTGATGTGCCCGATGATTCCATTTTCTTCTCTCCTCTTCCATTCTTTAGTGAAGGTTATAGAGAGCCAAGGAAAATAGATATAAGATCAAAATAGAGCTCTGATAATAGGTACTTAGCCATGGAATTCAATATCCAAAGAAGAAAACTTCACTTATGCTCTCAGATTGGTGTCGGGTGTTAGTTCCATGACTCAATTTTCTAGTCTTGGGCACCATTGAGGGAGATCAGCTCCTAAAATATTGTTTTCACCCTCTTAGATCCATCTTCACATTCTGATCTTTGTTTTAACGTAATAATTATGTCTAAGGAAGCCATAATGATAAATTTTCATGAGAAAAGTATTCTAATGCCCATTTAAGGGGCCTTTTTGCAAGTTTTAGGCTTTAAATGTGATGTAATGGCCATTATAGACATAAATGAGTTATCTAATGCATAATACAAATCATGTAAATCATTGATAATCATTAGTTTCAGGTCTTACAAATTTCAACATCAAAATTTATTATTATTTTCTTACCCTTTCTCATTGACTAGTTTTACTATTTTTAGTTGTGTGTATGATCTGTAAATCCAAGTATCATTTTGTAAGTTAATATAGGTTGTAAATTCACCCCAAAAAACAAAATAACTCATATATAAATAATTCATAGGGTTCGTACAACGTTTGAGTGACCTCCTCTGTGCAGGCTTTCCCTAGGCCAAAATCCTAGTTTTTTCCCAAACACCCCCAAACTATTTCAGATATGTTCCAAAACTATACAAATGATATTTTCTACTTAATTCATGACTAACAACTCACCTGATCCTTCTGTAAGCCTTGGTTTATTGGAAGTGATTGTTCAATATCAGTTTGCAATGGTTGGGACACCCAGAAGCTTAGGAGTATACTTCAGCATAGCAAGTGCTCAAAACCTAAAAGGGCCCAACATCCAGGTGCTTAGGGATATGAGCTATCTCTATCCAAACCTGCCATTTAGTTTCTTCCATTAACCCTCTCCCATTCCCATTTTTGTCAGTATTTCCTGTGTTTTTCCTTGCATATAGAAAGTGAGTGATCTCAATGTAAAATTTTATTTCACATTTAAATTATATCAGCAGTAAGAGATAATATTCTGATCTAAAAGGAATCCAAATCCCTTGAAACCGGTTCAAGCAGGGAGAGTAAACACTCACCATGCAATGGACAAGCAAAAGCTCTCCAAAATTCCAAAGGCCAATTAACAAAAAATCAAAATTTGTTCTCTTTCCTCGAGGATTCCTTTTATTAACTTCATAAGGCATCCTAAGGATGAATTTCCCTCGATATTATTCCTCCAACTCAACTTAGTGGTTTAGTAACTCCTATGACACTTGTCTTCTTTCTTCATGCTCCAACTCTTTCCCGAATTCGAATGGATTCCTTTAACTCCCAAAGTGTAACCAATTGGTGGCTATTTTTAGCCCTGTCATGTCATATTTTTCATATGTCTGTAATCAGGTCTAAAGTTGTCATATTTGTCATATAATATTTCATCATTGTTGTCATAGAGTGCATGGAATCTCCCTCCAAGTGACTCACATTGTCTTTTTGGTCTCTTCCTCTCCCATGGGAGTTAATCTCCTTTCATAATTCAAATTCCCTATCTCATTCTAAGCTAGGTGACACCACATCATACTCCAAGAATGTTACATTCCCCTTTGGTTCTACTTTGGATGAAGGTCATGCCAAGTGTGTGGGGAATCTAGTCACCCAAGGATTCATGTTATTGGATAAATCTACTTAAGTGAAATCAATCCATATCTCCCTAATCCAAGTGGATCTAGAACAAATCAAGTACATAATACAATCTACTTTCCTAGATCAATTTAGAAATGCAAGTTAACATATAGATCACTTACCTGCAGTATGCAAATCCTCTTCTTTCTTTGTTGATCCAAGCTCCAGAGCATTCCGATCTGAGTTGAAAAAACCTATAGAGCAAGTGGAAACAAGAAAACAATACATGTGTATCTAAATATGAATTGATCTAAGCTAACAGTTAAGGAAGAAAGCTCTAAACATTATCAACACAATAACATTTATGGACAGAGATTTCTATTAATGTAATCAAGGAGATACATAGAATTACATAGGAAAGAACATCACAACCTATCCTTAACGTTGCAATCTTCCATCCAACAATCCAAGCCAAATCTCCAAAGTATTATCATAAGCCTCCCAAAGGATGATAGGGATCACCTAGAAATTCCACCAGCATAAGAGTACCATTGTCCTTCCTCCCTTCATAATGGAGAGAGGGTTTAATTTATAAGGCTAAAGGGATAGAGTAGGTTGAGTATTAGGAGGAGGGATCTAAGATATCTTCCCCATAGGTAAGGGAACCGAATTCCACCTCACCTAGAAAGTAGGGAAAGTCCTCCACCTCATCCACCTTCGAGAAGGGCCTCAAAGATTCATTTTTCCCCCTCAAAACACCACCGACTCACTTTGCATGAAGGGAAAGGGCACCGGCGCACCTAGCCTTAGGAAGAAGAGCACCGACGCACCTTGCATAAGGGGAAAGTGTGCCACCGGAACACCTAGCATGAAGGGAAAGAGAGACAATGCACCCTTCCTTAGGAGAAAGAGCGTCGGCCTATCTAGAGAGGGTAAAAAGGGTAGGAACAACCTCAAATTAACCCAGTTTAGTAGAGAGAAATTTAGCGATTAGGAATAAGGTTAACACATGGATCAACATGAAAGATTTCAATGTAACAATTCCACAAGCTTCCAATTGTCTTCATGAACCAATGCCACCCTATTTTCATAACATTTATTATTTATGTGACCCATTTTAATGTGAACATGTTAAACTAAGGTCTTTTGGGGTCCTATAGCTCCCTTATTACAAAATTTATGTCTCCACCGCAACCTAGGGAAGTAGTAGGTTGGTGAAACATTATTTACAAGTAGTCTTATTTGGATGGGGACATGACATCGGTTTACTCATTATTTTCCGAGCTTGTCTATATTTTGCATTACAGTTTGTATTTCTTGTCAAAATTTCTATCATTATGACTTTAGAAGTAGATTATGTTCCTGAATGTGTTGGTCCTAACTATATTGCATGGAAAATAAAAATAATTGATTTTCTAAGGAGTAAGAATATATGGAGGTTGGTTAATGGTGAACACAAGAAGCCTACAGATGATCAAGCTATGATTAAATGGGAAGAAAAGTGTGATCAAGCAAGAGGGCTCATTGGTCAAATAGTTTTAGATAGTATTAAGGTAAGTATTGAGGCGGAAGACATCATGGTTGAGGTATGGAAAGTTCTTGCTTCTTTATTTGATAAATCAGATGATGTTTCTACTCCTTACCTTGAAAAAAAGATTCATGAGCTAGATACTACTAATTTTGAAAGAGTAGAATTATATCTTTCTGAATTGAAAAATTAAAATGAAAAAATAAATAATTGTGGTAAATATTACAAGAAGACGAACACTCACAACAGAATTTGAGCCCAAAATTTGATGGTTTCCATGTCTGATATTCAACAGTAACTTTGTTGGGTATTCGACAACCTCAATTTTTTTTCTCGTCGGTGGCATAACGTCGGATATTCGATGACAAACCAAGGCCATCGAATTTCCTACGACAAGGCCAACTAATTTCCTACGACAAGGCCGTCGAATTTCCTACGACAAGGCCGTCGAATTTCCTACAGCACGGACGTCAAATTTCCTATGGCAAGGCCGTGGAATTTCCTATGGTGTGGTTGTCAAATTTCCTACGGCGTGGCCGTCGAATTTCCTACGGCAAGGTTGTTGGATGAGGGCCCCAGGATGTCGAAAATGCGATGAAAATATAATGTTGGAGCCACAACACTGTTGTCAGATTGACATGAAATCCGACAACAGTTTCTAGGCATTGAACGTCGGATAACCGACGGGGTACTGTATATTAATAATAAAAAAATGTATATTAATATAAATTGCTCAGTTTGTATGGTTTTCAGAATTACAAATTCACTGATTTCCATATCAACGTGAGATTGTTTATTGGGTTCACCATGATATGAATAAGAGAAAATCAAACCCTCTTATTAAACCCTTGCTCATAAACCAATTAAAAATATCAGGGACCTAATACTGACATGCATGGCGTAAATGGTGCCCTCCTCCAATGCAACTTTGCTTAGTTTAGTTTAGTTCAGTTTAGTTCATGTCAATTCAATGTGAATTTAATGCATTTATTAGTTCACTTCCAAGGATCTAATTAGCCTCATGTGTGCTAGATGAGTCTTTGGAGTGCCTGGATCACATGCATGTGCCTATACTCAGTCACTTGATCTTGAATGTAGTTGGAACTACAATTAGAGTGTCTCCTAGTTCACTTAGGGTTCACTTAGTGTAGCGATGGGGTAGTTAACTCACCCTAGTGAGTGTGCATGCTATCATGAGGATATATTCACTCCAATTAAACCTATTTAGGGTTCATAAATACCTAATTCGAATTTAAGTCTAGGGTGATTATTTATACTATCTACTTCATCCATTGAAGATTAATGAAATACATCATTCCTTCTTTTTATTTGTTCTAATCTTTTTGTGTGATGATTAATGCTAATACATGTGTTACATCAATTATTGGTTATTGATCCCTTTTCACATTTGATCTCTCTAGTATTTGTGCCTTGATCTATATATGCTCAATTTTTACATGGTATTAAATCTATATGGATGCTAAACTATTCAGTGTTTTAGTAATTGTTTGTCAAGGATCAAGCTATTGTAGGTTGAAGAAAGGATTTTACAACCCTCAAAGAGCTCTTTGTAGCCATGGATTTCCTATCTCCCAAACAGATTCTAAACCCTTCAACTATTATGAATGGAAATCAGAGTAGAGATGTTCTCGAGGATGACGAGGCTCTACGGGTTCACAATGGATACAAAGGTGGAACCTTAGCAATTGAAAATTTTAAATAATTGAATAGAATGGATGAAGCATTTAGGATGCTTTGCTATACTATTTCTCCAAATATACTATACCACATTAAATCCAAGAATACTCCAAATGAAGTTTAGAGTATGTTCTGCATTTCTTCGGAACACAAGATGAAATGAGGAGCCATCAATTGGAGGTGGAACTCATGATCTTGAGACCAAGTGATTTTGACTTTTTTCAAGAGTTTTTCACCAAGTTCAAATCAGTTGTCTTGTAAATCAATGTGTGTAAGATAGAGAAGGATGGCTAGCAAATGATACTCTCTATTCTCTCCAAATTGGGTCTTGATTATAATATATTTGTTTCTACTTTCCATTCTACTAAATTGGCTCTTGGAACCTCCTACAAAATGCATACTTTGGATGTTTTTGTTGAATCCATCCTTCAAGAGAAAGATAAATTCTCACAAATGGGACTCCAAAATACCTCAAAGGTGCATTCACTTGCATCCAATGAGGGGAAGAAGGGCGCAAGAAATAAAAATTGTGTGTGTGATAAACACCTCAATCCTGCTAGTACTCGGTTGTCTATAAAGTTTAAACATAGCCATTAGCATAATCAACTAAAAAAATATGCAGGTTATTTTGTGAAACATATCCATTTTCTACATGTTAGTGAAGCTCATACAACATCAAAGACAACACCAAAATGAGACAGATTTTTCTGTTAATTTCAATGGGAATTTTATCCATACTTTGTATTTTGCCAATGTTGGGTTAACATCTGCACGTCACCTTAAATAGGACCAATTCGAAGGCTGATAAATATGACTAGAGGCTTAAACAAACATACTTGATTAAAGTGAATATACTGTGCATGTAGTGCACTAATAAAAAACCATAATGCAACCCACTTCCCAACAAGCTCGCCACAATCACTGTAACAAATTATTCTAGGAATCTTTCCCAAATAGTTTGTATGCACCATTAATATAGACATGTTATATTGCAGAGCTGTCATGCAACTTATATACTTTTCACCAAAATTCTATTGATATGGAGTCAATGTATGGTTGTTGTCTCCATAGGGTAGGGGAAATAATCCTCAAGCCAAAATTCAAATCCATTAGGAAGCAATCAACTCAAATCATGAAATGTAACAAGGAAGAAAATATGTTGTACTGTGAATTGCACAATTAAGATATAATTTGGTCAAGGCCAGCCCGTCAGTCTATAAAGTGATCACCAATCTACTAAAGACAGACTATTCTCAAAGGAATGAAGACCTGCATTCATTGTTAAATTCTTGTATTTCTTCCCACTTTTCTGTTTATTACTCTCATTAATTATTAATATCATTTGATAAATTGATTTCCACAATACAGATTTTATATATTTCACAATTGAAATAAAGATCAAATTGGTAATTAGTTATAACTTATAATAAAATCCAGAAGGAAATTATTCCTAGAAATTCGAGATATGGGATCTTGACAAATCCTATCCACTTGCAAGGCTTCACCCTTATTGTCAAGTGGATTTTGAGGGTAATGCTGAAAAGTCCCACAAAGTGAGAATAAATACAAATATATTCAAGAATACTCATAGAACTTAATGAGGCAAACCATATATTAAATAACCAATTCATTCTGAATTTCTGGCAACAACTTGATGAGCTATAACAATAAGGACTGCAAAATAGATAACCTTTTCCAATGTTTTGGCCATGTAACTCATCTAAAGAGGACTAATTATAGAATAATTAGGAAAGACAACATCTTTAGTCGATGCAAAGTGTTGGACATTGACAATGTATACCATTGGAACATGAATTTCATAATTTACTTCACAAATCCAATCCTTGGAATCACATTGTGTTGGTGATAGAAGAACTTTAATACAAAAGATAAAGCAAACAAACCCATCATCATAAATAGTAACAATGTCTTACTGTCTTTCCATTAGTGAGATGAAGTTTAGCTTTCTGGTCATTGATCTCTAGGACTTCTCCATCAATCCAGACTACTTCAGAATCTTGCACCCATACATGAGTACCAACAATAATGTTAATGGGAGCCGCCTGCATTGAGCCAAAATATGCCAATGTCAGTAATGAATGAATGACTTATTAACTCACTTCAGAGATTTCAAAATAGAATCTTGACCAGCAAGCATGCCCATGGCCTTGAAGGACCTTAACTCAATGGCCTGCTAAAGGAGTCTGGCTTAAAATAAGAAATGCAACACATGCAGACTTCAACATCATAGAGCACGATGAAACATTGTATCTACTTAAAAAGAGAACCACACTAGAAAAATTGTATGGGTAAAGAAAAAATGAGCTTAAAAAGAGAACCGCACTGAACTCAAGCTTCCAAAGCCATACTAACCAATGTCTTTAGGCACTATAATAATAATCTAACTTTAAAGTCACAGCCTGGAAAGACACCAAATTGGTGTACAAGATCCCCTTGTTTGTGGAACAGGGGACTCTTGTGCACAACAATTTGATTGCTAAAGTCTATAGAGGAGGTGTAAAAACCCTATCCCCCTCAGGGTTTGAACCTGTGACCTCCAAAGAGGAAACACATGTTCTTAACCATTAGGCCCTTGAGTGTGCAAACCATATATGACCCCCAAAGAGTTGAATTCAATACCACCATTGGCTACTGGTACTGATTCCCATGGACATCACATGCAAAATCTTGAGTTTCCAGAGGCATATTTCTAAATGACTTCTTGTCTGAACTTATTTGCATAATTTTATCAGCTTCAAAATTTCCAATGCAATTGACATCGTAAATATATTAAGGTAAAGGAGAATCAGTCTTGACAATTGCATTAAGCTTGATCTTTCCAAGCCACACTTGCCAGTGACAATAGGCACTTTGTTGTCTGTATTAAGTTTAAACAATATGACAGCATGAAAATCGAGACTCAGAATCTCCATTAGTAATCAGTGCAATCACCACCCACAAACCACAAGCATCATGGATATTATATCACTAGCCCTGCTTTAGTTACAGTGGCGATATTACAGTTGATTTCAGTAAACCCCATTAGCAGTTTGTTTATAATGCTATGTTTTTTAAGGTCATTTTTAGCAATCAATCCTTTTAACTCATCTCACACAATCTTTCATCATGACAGTGTCAAACCTTTTCTATGTAAGGTGGAATCAAAATAACAATTACCAAAATTAATAAGATTGAAAATAGAAATAAAAGAGCATAAACTGTGCTCATCCATCGTTTTGGAACACAACATTCACTGCATGGTTAAAATACTGCTCTTAACTTAGGTAGGAGAAAAACATCTTTATATACTATGGCTTAGCCAGAAAACATGTAAATAAGAGGTAAATGGACTTGGAACTTACTCCATTACTATATATACATTTGAATTATCTTCATATGCTTCATGAAATTTCACCAAGTATGGTGTTCTTTCAATGCTCTGAGAAGTAAAGTAGTGTTCTTTCAATGCTCTGAGAAGTAAAGTAATGTTCTTTCAATGCTCTGAGAAATTTCACCAGTTCACATTGCAACTTGTTTGCATATCAGCACTTTGAAAAAGTAAGAATATGATCCATATCTCCAAGGCTAGTAATATGCAAGAAGAAAACAATGAACCATCAAGTGCACTTGGATCTAGAAAAATAAATGAAATTGGCCATAAGCTATTACTAAAAACATCAACCAGATATGACAGTGCCTAGTGGTACTCCAAAATTTAACACAATCTATGCTTTGCAATTGTTTGCAGAATGATGGCTTCACAGCCATTAGGATTCTAAAATCATAATATAAATAATGAAATATGACAACAAATAGCAACAAGGTGATGGGCTAAAATCCATTTGCAACACAGTTTCTGTGTGAAGCTCACAGCTAACACACATCTAGAGAGATTAATTATGATTTGGCCCTGTTAGCAGCTGTCTCAGCGATTTGAAGTTTAAACAACTCGTCATTTATTAGATTTACCATAGCAATTCAAAGAGAATTAACATGCCTTCATCTATATTTTAATGTAAATGTCTGCTACTGACAAATCATATGTTTTTGGATTTGGAAAGCAGACCAACATAGCAATATTTTTAGTACAAAAATATTGTCTTCAACTTGTTCTTGCACAAAATCCTCTTTGTTATAATTTCTTTTAGATGTCCTAAATTTATCTTCACCCATTTTCCTTTCTTCTCCCAACAGTTTGGTGGCCCTTCCTCAATATTATTATATAACAAATAACACATTTCTATAACCAGTAAATAGTAAGGAATCCAGTCTACTCTGTTTCCAGTATGTTTTGGTTTCCGTAATAAGCAATGCTAAAAAGTCTCCAACCAAAATTATTTTAGAAGATACAACTAGCATTCATTTATCTTAGTGTACAAACAGGATATACAGTTGGGAAGAATCAACATTCCTAATTTTTTTTTTAAATAAAGTGGGCACAGTTTTCTAGTTAGCCATTGTAAATAGTGATTACAGCTAATGGAGAATATATAAGAATATTGAACTAAGGCCTTGCTCCTGCACTACAAGAACAACACTGATCATGTATGATAAAGCCAAACACAGCTTGGGATATTTTTCAGGCTTGTGGGATTCTGCAACATTTGGATATCTTTTTCCTTCCCTGGGATTATGGTCTGTGATTACATGCAATGTTAATTATGCAATTGACAATTTTAAAGAAGGAAATGGGATCCAAACTTATAGTTAGCTATCTTAATCCATATTCAGCTCAAATGTTATCTCTACCCTGATCCCGTTCTAGTCTAAAAAGGATAAAGTTGATTCATCTAAAATCCCAAGTTCAATCTAATCTCAAAGATGAACACCTCAAAAAAAAGTGTTTGTGATTACAGTTAATGGGAAAATGGGAACAATTTATCGTACTAATGTTGATTACAGCTAATGGATAGATGCCAGATACATATTGAACTGAGAAATACCAAACAAGGTATCAGTACATTCAGACTACTCAACACAAATTGTCAATTAGAAATTATGCTTCATTCCTTTGACCAATTATGCAAAACACATAGTATGCAAAGTCATCACACCCTCAAGCAGATATAAACACTTACTAATGACAAACTCCGTGCTATTTTCCTATTACTTACTATAGTCTATAAGATGGGTGTTATTAATTGGCACTGCCTTTCAGAATAATTTTAAAGAGCTATGCATGTGTCTTCAGTCTCTTCCCTATGTTGTTGGTTCTCCTCGGGCTGCATCATCGATGCTATGCATGGTAGGGCTTCAAATATTTTGTGTTTGTGTTGGGCTGCGTATGCTAGGGATTTCAATGCTTTCCAAACTCTTGTTGCATATGCTAGGGCTTCCTTTGCCTCAAGATACATATCTCAATGGATAGAGAATGGCTACAATATGAATAGGGCTTTCTTTAGGTTATCTGGAAACCCTTATGTGTGAACTTAATAGATACAAAAGGACTTAAGTCTCACAGAAGAGACAAATGAAAGGAACATATGTTCAATCAGAAATGATTATGAGGATCCATTTTGGGGGTTTCCATATGATGGTGAGGGAGGTTAGTGGTGATAGCAATATTGTTTCCTTTTTTCTCTTCTGGGGCTCCAACCACATCATGAATACAGTCTGCACACTCAGTAGCTTTTCTCATTTTATGGTTGTTTGGTAGACAGAGGATTTAAGGGAGTTTGCTGTGAGAAGAAGAGTACCTCCATCACTGCCAAATTTCGTTGTGAAAGCGACGAAGACTACCTCCATTATTAACAATTTCATATTCATGGCCCACAATACCTATATCCCTGCATAAAATGAAAAATACCCATTGGCCACTTAATACTAATTGATATATGAGCTTTACTTTTCAGTATATTAAAACTGCCAATATATTTCCTTTTACTTTTCATTTTCCACTAGTTTGCATATGAGATATTCGACTAGATATTTTGATCCAGCTAAAGAGGATTTCTCCAGAGCTACAGTTTGGATTCAACTTTATTCCCTCTACTGCAGTTCTGGTAATGCACTTGGTATTTAAATCAAATGTTTGGAGGTCACATGAGTAAGCGAGTATACCTCATATGCCCATTTATGTTTTCTTACTAACATTTTGAACCCACTCCCAGAATCAACCATTTTGGACTATCAAGACTATGAATGGGTGCAAACAAAAAGCTTTGGTTGAGCCAAAGTAAGTATGTAAACTCTAGTTCACATCGTTTTCACGTGGGATATTGCAAACCATTGAGTGTTCTGATTTCTATGGGAATAAACTTTCAGTTGAGCAGTGACATACAACACTCACAGAGCTAAAGGATACAATTTTTGTTCCTTATGCTAGTGTAGTGGGTAGTTTGATGTATGGTATGGTTTGCACTAGACCATACATTGCCCAAGTAGTGGGATCCTTATGTTGATTCATGGTTAATCCTTGGATTCTTGGTATCTTTTCTCCTTGAATTGCCATGAATTTTGGCACTGTTAGAAGTAGTTAATTATTGTGATCTTTCTGTTGCTGTTTTATACTTTAATTTACAGCAGCCTTGAAGATGAAAATTCTAGAACTAAGATTTGGGAATCCTTCTAGGAAGGTGAAATTTAAGCTTTGCATTAGTTTCCCAATTGCACAAAATTTTCAACACAAATCTCTGCAAAGTTGCATTAAAAGTACCCCATGGCTGCATCACTGACTTAAATTTCCAAAAGAGGAGCATCATCTCTTGCACTTGCAATATGAACTATTGAAGATCTTGAAATTGATCAACATTGTTCCATGGTTCAAGATTATTTACCTAATGAGGTCCTTGCAATTTCCCATACTATTGATCACTTTTGTCATTTTCAAATACTAATATAATTTGGACATGTTTGCTGCCATTAAGTGCACATGACCAACTCACTATTCCATATATAATATTTGTTGTGTATCAAGCAAATTAGCTCATCAAATCAGCACTAATGGTTGTTTGTAAGCACGCTAAGCAACCACATGCCACCAACCACGAGAGAAAATATGTTTTGTCAATCCCAATGTCTCTCTGTGAACTAACTCAGTACATGAGATTGATAACTCTAGTAATTCCAATCCAAAATTGAACTTCTAGAATAGAAACAATCACAAATTTAGCTAATAAAGGGCCCTCTTCCCAACCAGATTTAACCATGTAGTGGCTATGCAGTCCCATACATGAGTCTATAACTATGCAACTGTAGATTTTGTGGCAGCAAATGTCACTACCACTACTCCAAACAGATCTAATAAAAACAAAAAATGATATTAAATGTAACAGACAAATGCATACATGACAATATTAACAAATATGGAATCTTCATTACTTCCAAAATTCTAACCATGCATTGATAGAAGTTCATTTCTTACAATAAAATGAATCGTTAACAGAAGCTATCATGTAAAATCAAGTTAGTTACCATAAAAGATCTCACTTGTAAAATATTCCCAAAAATCTTTGGGATATCCCTCACATTTTGTCACATATTAACATGCATCTCTCAGTTTTCTCTCTAACCATTTGAACCATTATGGCATTTTCTGCACATAACCTAAATGTTTATGATAAGTGTTTCGTAGGCAAAGTGGAAAATTGAAGCCTAGACATATTGAATTGATCCAATCAAAATTATAAGCCATGAGAAGGAAACTTGATGCAAAAATGCCACAATGCTTCTAAGCTAGTTTTCTACACCACGTCTTTAAGAGTTATTGGATTTTATCTTTTATTCTAGGGTTGTGCCCAACATCAAATCGATTGCAACAACAAGTTTAAGCGAATTTGATTGAAAATGCAAGAAGTTTAAGTGAACTTGATTCAAGTAATGTGAATATTGTATAAGTTCCAATCTCAAGAATGGGATAAATAAATGGAAACACATTAGGAGGGTGGAAAGAACTAGAATATATCATGAATTCCACAGATGCAGCTAGGGAAACACTGCGGGCAACCCAGCCTAGGCAAAAAACAGCTAATGCAATCACTCCAAGAGTTGCACAACCAATATGAGAAACAGGCATGATGTACTTCTGCTTATGAAGTTCAAAATCAAAGTTGTCAATTTCATAAAAGGCTCAACAAGAGGCTTGATTATCTATTTTTTGTACTAGATGGTATAATACAATATTGATTTTACAAGAAAAATTCAGTATGTTTACATTAATTTTAGAGTTGTTTTTTGAGTCTGAGTTTAACTAGATGACTCTTGGAATTGTAATTTCTAATTTATTTAAAATATTTATTAAAATAGAAAAATGGGTCGTAAAATTTTAGAGCCTACCTATGCTGCTGGTGGGGAAACAACACAACATAGATTGCCATTGCTAAAAATCCCCCTACACATATATGGAATCAGCCGAACCAATATACTGGATTTTATGTCTCAAGAGAAAAGCACAACTTTGAAAACACTGATTAACATGGATAATGAGCATTCCATGAATCACTGAAGACCTACTAATTCAATTCCTCATCATTTCTAGACCTACTAGATATCATCTCATACAATTGCAGTATGACCTCCTATTCAACAAAACTTTAAGATGATTTACCAATGCAAAACATTAGCTGAAAGCACCTTATGAACTCATTTGTGCTTTTTCCTAGAGTAGAGATATGTGTGTGGTTGTTACGGAATCTGGAAAACATTTCTTAAAGTGGCCATAAATGCAAGGTGTCACAAGTCCTTTTTATTAAATTTTGACTCTATTCTGTAAGTGCAAAGAAAATATCTTAATTTGAATTTTTGTATGTAAATCAGCTTTATTCTGTTTTACTTCAACTTGCCTCATCTATGAATTGATACTAAACTTGCTTCTAATGCTGAATGTGAGTTTTGTCCAGTTCGTAACTTTGTAGTGATCCTAACCTAATATAATATTTAAATTTATTATGTATCATCCCTAAAGATAGGGCTACATGAGCATTAGTAAACCAGCAGAAATATAGAACATGATAAATCATTTAACACAGAGTGTCTTAACTCTTATTATTACTATTTGGTAATTTTCTCCATAATCTCTTGAAGTGCAACACCCTTTGTAATTTGGGAGTAGTGTTCCTCCTCCTAAATAATATTTTATTTGCACTATTCATAGTGGCAAAATTATTGGCTTATGTTACTAGTCATATACTTAATATTTTATGTTTATGTTGTCAAACATATACTTTATGATTTGAGAAAAGGATAGCAAGATCACTACATAGTCAATAGAATATGGAAGTTTTCATCTAGTGAACTTGACTCTAGAATATAAAGAAACAGTAATAATTCAACTCGACAGAACAAAGTAGCCCCAATTAACTAAGGATGAATTGCTCTAGTCTCTATCACGTTGAAGGAGCTTAACCCTTTTGCAATCTTTTCCAACAATATGGTTACATTGCCTCTGCTTTCATAGAGGGTTTGATAGAAATTTTGCACTTTCATCACTGAAAATGTGTTTCTTGTTAAGGATATATACCTCCTACTTAATTGTCGGTCCTTAAAGACATAATTTTAACATTTGGATCCTTTTGAAAAGGGTGTTTTGAAAAGTTCCCCATGTCACTAGTGTTGCTACAGACAAAATTATAAATGTTAGTACTATAATGATAAAAATTTATGAAAGGCCTTGAAGGGACCCACTGAGCAAAAAAGAGAACTACATTGTGAACCCTGGGTGTTGCCAACCTGGAGTTAAGAAAATGGAAATAAACAAGATGCTGCAAATTCGTAGAAGCAAGAAAGCTTTCTGCCATAATTATATTGGAATTTGAGGCATTGGTTTGATATAGAATCAACAAGGTAATTCGGCTGCTCCTCCTTCGATTTGACACCTTTTCGTGCCGCCATGTATTCAAGGAAATTAACTAGGAAGCGGAAAAAGCTTCCAAGGAAGGGCTCTGGCTGGCAATGGGCACTTGGTTGGTGAAAGAAACAATTGAAGGCATCGTTCAGACTTTTTATCATAGGTCGTTCTTTGATAATTTTTTGAGTTGACAGTTTTTTTGATGGTAAAACAGTGGCTGATTTTTAGTCACGGGTTGCTTTTTTGGTTAATATATTTACATGAACAATGATGTATAGCTGAAGCATAGCTTATGTTAACAGTGTTATGCTCTTCCAGCATATATATGACAACTGCTTTCGGTTTACCAATTTGGTCTTTTTTAATCCCGTTACAGTGGTTGCTGACTGTGTATAAACGGATGATTGATATGAACAATGTGTTAAGAAGCATAATGATATTGTTTATTATGTTATCAGGTGTATGCTCTTCCAGCATATATATGATAGCTGTTTTTCTGATTACCGAACTGGTCTTTTTGATCCCGTTGGCAGATCTTGAATCAACAGTGGGTTCAGAACACTATTGATGTTTTTATGATGACTGTGTATATTCGGTTGATCGATATGATACTATATTTTGTGGAAAACTTTAATGTAAAGTTATATCTAGCTACTTGTGAAAAAAGCATATGTGTTTGCTTTCTTTGCATTTATATTACAGAAGACTGGGCAGTCTATCTATTGGATCCATTTTTGGACTCTGGAATTCACCTGGAAGTGAATATACTGAATGTAATTTTGGTCTCGAAAGATGAATGAAATTACGCTTTTTTTTCTTGGAAAAAAAAATAGAATCAACAAGGTAGTTATTTTTCTTGTTTATATACATGGAAACACACAGAGAAAGAGAAACCTGGAGCAAAGTAATAAATGCAGGGAAAATGTTTTTTGCCAGTTATTAATAGTAAATAGCAAAAAGGAAACATAAAAAAGAGTCTATCAAATTCCAAAGCTAAATCTACCAATCAGTTAATAATTCAGTATCAGATTCCAACATTAACGCTATCAATAAGTCATCGCTAGAATGAGGGTGAGCCCCTCCTCCGATATTGTCCGACCACTTTGAACTAGAAGTACCGTTGTTCACATTGGCCACTGATTCTGCTATCATGCCATCTCTCTTTATCCTACTCTTCTTCTTGGGATACGCAAGCAGAAGAAATCTAAAAAACTTGGAATTGGAGATGCAGATGTTGTTTCCATTTTGGAAACCCAATTGGGAATTACGAAAACCCACTTTGCAAATTCTAGAAAACACAGTGCGAATCTTGTTGTACTGTGATGGGCTGCCTATGCACAGGATGAGGCACTGGCATGGTATTCTGTAACTAACCCTTGATGATAATCCTCAAAAGGATTTCAAAGATTGGACACATTTAGTGAATGCTCATGTAAAAAAGGAACATGTTTCCACAAGTTAAGTAAAATGTGAAGTGTTAGGAAGTTTAAATAGTTACAGACTTCGACATAATAGTGGTGATCTAGATAGATGGAAGTGCCTATAGAAAATACCCATGGGTGAACCATAGATCTTATTTGTAGAATTGTTGATGTGATGGAAGATGACTTGTTCCCTAATTGATTGCTATTGTGTTTAAGACTTTGTTGATTTAGGAGTTTAATCAAACAATTTGCAAACATCAAAACAATTGGAACAACTAAATTTAAATTGGATTCAACATTAAACCACAGTACATAAATTCAAAGCAAGACATTATCTATGGTATTGCAACAAATAGGCTCAGTACAGATGGATAAAGTCTCCCTTTAATTTGGCTTATAAACAACCCTGTAGAATACCTTTTTGGAACCTGGCTAATATAGATGACTATTTGTTGTAGCTCACTGTGGGTGAAAAAAATGATTTTCTTGGCCCCAATATTGCTGTAACAGCCCTCACAATTGTGCCCAACTAGTTTGATATAACCCCAGCCAATGAATATCCTCAAGAAGTGCACCCCAACAGATTTTTAGAACACTGGAAAATTATTTTCAAGGGCAGCAATCTCAAACTGTAATGCCCCGGATCTGGTGTGTTGAGAAATCTCATAATATGTGTCCAATACACCTTGGCATCCCCTCCCTCAATAGTAAAAAACCGCAGCGATCAACAGTGGATGAGGATGTGTCCCCCATTTTTAGATTCACAACTCCAAAGGTGTGCCCCCTTGGTAAACCTCGGCCAACATAGAAAATCGTCCTCCCTTCATTGCACTAGATGGGATATATCTGATCATGGAGAAGAAGATGAGCACAAAGCGAGTGATCTGATCCAAGATAGTGGTGCGCCAAGAATAATTTGTATAGAAGAAGTGGTTGTGGAACATAGAAAGCTCTGATTCAGACTCGAACTTCAAGTAAACTTTGGAATCCCCAGAGCTTCCCTCCATCCTGAGAATGCCTATACTTGAGTCCTCGGTTATCACAGGAAAAGACTTAATAAGTGGTTATTGTGGGTAATAAGTTGGTGGAGCCATCCGTTCTGGTGCAGGAACTGCCTCAGAATGTCGTTTGAGCTCTCAAATGCATTTTTCCCTTCCATAAAGTTCTGGTTATTTCAGTTAAGCACTGTTAGGTTTTATGGGTGAAAGTCAGTTTTGTTAGACTTAATCATGGCTGCAACAAATTCCTATGCTGTTTGGTCAATATTTGGTTTTGATAAGACAGATCATAGAGTGGCTACAGAGTCGTTTCTTAACTCCTTTGCTATAGCTATGAGGGAGTATTTGTTCCCAGGTTTTTAAAAGCTTGCTGAATGGAGGGCGGTGATCATGGAGAAGAAAATCAGCACTGCCCCCTTTTGTGTCTTGGAAAACCTATTTTTTGAAAGATTTGCTCAGATCTAGTTTGTTGTTCAGTGAAGAAAGAAAAGCTTCCTTTGATAGATTGAGAAATCCAGTCAAAACTGGTAGCACCAAAACTAGCTTCCTTTGATAGATTGAGAAATCTAGTAAAAAATGGTAGCCCCAAAAATCCCCACATGTGTCGGAATTCCCAGGCTGGAATGAAATGTCATGAAGAATCATTATTGTTTTTTGCTTTGTGTTTTTGTTATTTGTTTTTTTTGGGTCTTTGTTTTACTTTTTATATTTTTTCTTTGATGTTTTTGTTTTTAAATTTTATTGTCTATATGGATATGTGCAATATTTATTTTACATTTTTTATAAAAAAAATTATATATGTTATTTCAAAGATGATATTGATGAGGATGTAGATGACAAGGACAAGGAGTATGATTAAGAAAATGATAATGGTGTCCATGATGATAATGAGGATGATGATGGTGACCATTATGATGATGTTTATGATGACAATATTCATTATCCTAAGATTTGGTTTATTGGGACAAAACATGAGCTTGGATTGTGTGATGCTAGTTTGGGAAGGCAATTAATGATATTTTTCCTTTTGCTTAGATGTTTTGTTCATTACAATTAATTGTAAGAAATCATATAATAGATTGGAGTGATGACAATGGTGACGAGATGACGTTTACGACGACAATGACAATGGTGATGTTTAATATGATGATGACAACAAAGATGATCATCATCATAATAATTAAGATGAAAAGAACAATGATGATAATAATGATGACCTCGATGATGGCAATAATTGTTATCATTAGACTAAGGATAATGATAATGATGAGCGTAGGTAAGAGACTATGGGTTTCACACCCATCAGTTTTGATATTTAAGGTTGGGTGAAGTTCTTCATCACCAAATACCCCATGTATCTAGAAGCAAGGATGTAAGAACCATTATTTTCAACAACAGCAAAAAAGGAAAAAGAAGGAAAACCACAACAAAACCCATTGTTGTTCAGTAATGAAATAGGTAGAATGTCCAAGTTGTAATCACCACTAGTGGAGTTATTATTATAAGTAGGAGTTATCATCTGTTTTCTCAAATGGAATATATGCAGAGATAAATATGTCAATTTTATTACCTATCTCTTTGAATGCATCCTTGGTCCAACAGTTGATCACAAGGCCTGGGATCCTAACCCAAACAGGGATCTAATCATCCCTCTCCTTCCACGCATTGAAACGTGTACTCCATAACTTTAGGCTCATTGGTGAAGAGTCCACTTGCCATGAGAAATTTAGAATGGCCAAGGCATCCTCCTTTTCACACATCGCCGCAAACCATCCTCACGTCAAGATGAAGCCCTTTGGTGTGTAACCAATTAAATATTTTCAATTCTTTTCATATAATTTTAACATGGTGTCACATTAGGTGAAAACTTGAATCTCTAGTTTGACATGATCCACTGCCTAAATTTTTTGTGTATGATCTTCACATATTACATGGTATGCTAGGAAATTATCCATTGAACTCAAGTGCTTGTGATAAAATTCATAACCATGCATGGACAATGGTCTTTAGAGGATTGGGTGTGCATAGTAGAAATGTCATAATGCCATTGAGGTACCAAACATGGACTCACGACAACTATAAACAACACCTGATGTCATGCAAATACAAATAATGGCATGTAGCTAGGATCACAAACCGTGCAGAGGTCGATTTATGCATTGCTGATATAGAGAGATGTCATTGGGCACACGATATGGAGAAAGAATGGTTATTAATCGAATTAAGAAAAAAACAATTGTTGGCTCAAGAATAGTATTCAATTTGATGATGTTAGGGTTAACCTTGACTTGAGATCGAGTCAAAAGTGGTTAGGTCTAGCACATGGTTTGGGCACATGGTTTGTTGTAGCCCATGGTATTTCATGTGTTAACCTTGACTTGGGATTGAGTTAAAGGTGGTTAGGTCTAGCACATGGTTTGGGCACATGGTTTGTTGTAGCCCATGGTATTGTCCCATGGTATTGCATGTGTTAACCTTGACTCGGGATTGAGTCAAAGGTGGTTAGGTCTAGCACATGGTTTGGGCACATGGTTTGTTGTAGCCCATGGTATTGTCCCATGGTATTGCATGTGATTAAGCCTTTATAAGGCTTGAGGAGGCTCCATTGTAAAAGTGGCTTGGAGGTGAGCGGTGACTAGCTCGCTTGGCCTGGATGGTCGGTTTTGGCCATGTAATGAAGATCTTCATTGGTGCTAGTTTTCCCTGCATGGGGTTTCAAGGGTATATTGTGTGTCTATCTTGAATGTTGCTTGCAATGTTTATTTTCTCGCATATTGTTATTTAATGATGCTCGTTTTAACCTAACAGATGAGTGGCATGATCGTGATGTAATCTCCCTTTGACCTTCCAAACATTTGTGGTTTCTCACAACATTTGTCCTTAGCGCCACCAAAATACATTTAAAAATTACTTGTCTTTACATCCTCTTCCCTTTAAATCCTTGTCTCATAGTCATAACTAAGGATTATTATGCATGCAGATCCTGACCTTATAATAGGAATTGGGTCAAGGCGCAGAGACAACCATAAAATATTAAGTGTAAAGACGCAAAGAGTAAGAGACAACTATAAGTAAGTCTTATATTAAATTTACCATATAAGTCTTTAATTAACACTATCAACTGAGATTTGACAGGTTAGATTGTTGTGTTCTTCTTATCACTCCTTACCAATGTGATTGCAAGGAATTCTTTGAAGGTGAAGTCCATAATTTTAGGTCTTCTTCCTCATTATCATGCCTTTTGGTAAGACAATAAAGATGGTAGTGGCTTGCATCAACATGGAAAACAGTTTCGACATAGAGGTATAGTGATGATGGTGATGAGGAATGATGATGGCGACAAGGATGAGGATGATGGTGACAAGGATGATGATGATGATGATGATGATGATGATGATGTTGATGATGATGATGATGGAAATGGTGATGATGATGATGGCATGATGGTGACGATGATGCTAATGATTATGTTGATGATGATATTGATGATGATGATGATGATGATGCTAATGATGATGATGATGACAACGATGATGATGACGATGACTATGATGATGATAAAAGCAGTGATGATGATAATGAGGATGATGAGGATGAGCATGATGATGGTGATGATGATGGACAATATGATGATGATGATGGTGGTGGTGACGATGATGATGATGCTGAGAATGATGGTGATGATGACCACAGGTCAATGAGGATGATGTTGATGATATTATGATGATCATGATATCGATGATGATGAGGATGACGACGACGATTGTGATGGTCATGGTCATGGTGATGATGATGATGATGCTAATGATGATGACAATGAGGACGATGAGGAGGAGGAGGAGGATGTTGATGATCATGATGGTGATGATGATGGACATGATGATGATGAGGATGATGAGGATGATGATGATGATGATGTCAATGATGATGACAATGATGATGGCAATGATGATGATGGGGATGATGATGATGCTAATGATGATGGTGATGATGATGACGATGATGATGATGATGACAACAATGATGAGCATGATGATGATGATGATGAGGATGATGAGGATTAGGATGAGGATGATGATGATGGCAATGAGGAATGATCATGGCAACGAGGATGAGGAAGATGGAGCAGTGGCGAGGAGGATGATGATGATGGAAATGAGGATGATGATGATGTCGATGATGATGATGATGATGATGGCGATGGTGATGATGATGATGGTGATGATGGGATGATGTTGATGATGATGCTAATGATGATGTTGACGATGATATTGATGATAATAATGATGATGATGATGATCATCATCATGACAATGATGACAACGATGACTATGATGATGATAAAAATAGTGATGATGAGGATGATGGCGACGATACAAACAGAAAGTAAACGAAAAGTGGTGTAAACGGAAACACACTATTGTGTAACAAAGAAAAAGTTAAGCACCTAAATTTCCTTTGCCATGGTCATAAGAATATTAAGTTTATTATAGTGTGATCTAACACATTAGCGCATACTGCATCGCATCATCAAGTAATCAACCTCGACACATGCATAGGCACATAGTTGGGCCACAAGGTTTGTTGATTTACAATTATTTTCAAGGTTTATTTTTCTTGAAGATTAAGTACTTTTGGCTATGAGAATTACCTATGGGACTGCTATGTGTGACAAAATTGAGAGTTACAATTTAAGGTCTATGACCCAATATTTTTGGTTAATGGTCATTTAAGATGTCAAAACCAAAAAAAAATTTCTAATGTTTTAAAATTATAAATATAATGTTCTAATCCATTATAAGGACAAAATTTATCTAAATTGTTATTCTTATAATATTTATAATTAATAATCACAAAATAAAAAGAAATCTATACAGATTTTTTTTAATGATTAATGTCTGTAATCCCCACAAAAATGTATTAGTTTAAAGGGTCTTTCTTCTAAATCCTAATACGAGGGGGATGTTCTTCCTAATGTAACAATTTATGCCTCTAATTCTTAGTTGATAAGATCTCAATATGTGCAAGTGTGGGAATTCCCCCATATAAAGGAGTCGATACAGAAGTTTTAACGGGTATTGATCTTATAGGAGAGGGATTTTATCTTATAACTAGAAGTGATTGGTGAGGGTTATGAGCCCATATGAAACCTGGTCTCTAATCCATATAAACCCTATCTAGATATCCCTAACACTTATATTAACCTATAATATAACCCACTTAGTATAAGCCTTAATATGTGTAACCTCAAAATTTTATTACTCGCTCATAACCCTTGAATCTTATAACTCTCGACACATAGCCACTATAAACTCCAACATAGCTATTATAACTCTAATACTTAACCCCCTATATCTCATACACCTTTAAACCCTTTGTTAACGCCTGTATTTTACAAAAAATGCAAGACCGATGGGAGGTAAGATTTTGTTGATTAAATACTTTGGGCCAAGGATATAGTACAAAGGGGATTTAAAATCTAAAGAGTAGCCGAGCCGGAAAGGTCCTGAACCATTGGTCTAAAGGAGAACCAAATCGATGGTTTATATCCTTTCCGCCATCCAGAACATACAAGCAAGATAAGGGAATTTCGGGCCTCTAACGGCCTGCACACATCAAAGGCTTTAACATTGCTCAGAGATGATCTACGGCCCATGTCAAATTCGCTGGCTGGAAGTGCATGGTGGATAAGGAAATGAGGGATCAGCGGAATCTCATACAGTCCTCCTGATCCTACGGACGAGGATTGAAAGTAGCATTGATCGACGGACATGTCGGTTTTTGGAAAGGTAACATGCACGCGCGATAACCTTTAGACCACCCAACGAAAATGAATGCGTGCTGCTCGATCCGACGGTTGGAGATCGCAGGATGGTGGATCGACGACGGAAAATGATTCCGGGTTGGAGACTTGCGCACCCGATAAAACCCCAGCACCCGGCGGAATATGGTACGTGGTGCAAGATCGGACGGTTGTTGAACGCCTGGCATCCCATCGACGGCCGAGAAGAATTCCGGGAGAAGAACTAGCGCGGAGAATAATTCCGGATTACCCGGCGGAATCCGGTACGCGGCACTTGATCTGACGGTGTAGGAGCGATGGCGGATCACATCAACGGGCGAGGATGATTCCGCTGGGCAAAGTTGCTCGGTGGATTAAGATGGAAGAGCCCAGCGGAATCGGTAGACGAAGCACGATCCGACGGCCCACCCGCAAAGGCGAAACAGATCGACGGCTGCAGATGACTCCGGGCCCCGAAGTTGCACGATGGATAAAGCGAGGAGGCTCGGCGGAAAAGGGACATGTGGCATGTGATCTGAGGGCCAGGAATTCACACAGAAGAGGTCGACGGTCAGAAATGAACCCGGAAAAGAAAGATGCGCGAGGGTTAGAGACAAGTAGTGGTTGCAGAAATAAATGCCTCCCACGTGTCAAATCAGGGTGGTCCTATAAAGGCGAAATTGACATCTTCCGTGATTATTTTATTTCTCGGGACCCGGCGAAAAGGACCTGTCGATTTGGGCGCTTCCAGTTGTCAAGTACCAAGGCGCATTCTGAGCACACGCCTTCACAGTGAGCCAGGTAGGACTTCAATTCCTCTAATTTCTTCACCCCATTCATAGTATAAATTGAGAAATGGACCAGCAGAGTGAAGCTTCTGTGTCTGGTCGGGTCCCGGACGAAAGAGAAGAGTTCCTGGTAGACAGACACAGAGTTGTCTATGACCCTTTCCTGTCTACAGGAAGTGTGGCTAGTAGTAAAGATAGATTGTGGTCCTGTTTTTTACGGGGAAATGATGTTTTAAATGTATGTAAGTCCTTTTTATATTTTTTCGCCCTGGAACAAACCCTCCACTTCCTTGAATTTGCCGAATGGTGCGCGGCGAATTACTCCCCCTCTCAGAGAGTCATAGTGAGTCAGTCTGCGTCTAGGATTTTATGTGTAGTTGATGCTGCGG
Source organism: Pseudotsuga menziesii (assembly GCA_001517045.1). Lineage (NCBI taxonomy): Eukaryota > Viridiplantae > Streptophyta > Pinopsida > Pinales > Pinaceae > Pseudotsuga > Pseudotsuga menziesii. The sequence goes on along the minus strand of LPNX010911236.1, from coordinate 6,560 downwards.
TAGTTAGAGAAAATCTTAATCTACCCGAGGATTATCCCAGAGACCGCGAGTCCGTGAATGAGGCCATCCTTGCTGAGTTTTTCCGAAGTTTCCCAATTGATGCTCGCTCTCGATTCCTGTCAAGTATCCTGAAGGAAGGTCAGTCCTTGGAAAACCTCTCCTTACCTTACCCCCTGCATGTTTTTAGAGCTGAGGTGCAGTTAGTGATGTCTCTGGTCTGTCAAGTGTTGGGCCTAGATGACGATTGTCATATAGGTCATGTTATCCTTGGTTTCCTTCTGAAAGTCAATTCTTTGAGTCCCGAGTCCCAGTCAGCCCCTGTACTTAATTTGGACGAGTATCTAGCAGAGGCAATCCACCTCCAGCTGACTGAGTTTCCCAAAGTATAGTTTTTCAGATTCCAAACACATTTGCTTCATATGTTAATATGCTCCAATGTTGCCGAGTTGAGGTTCTTGAGTACTCTATCCTCTTCTGATTTGCCAACGCAAATCCACCTGACCGAATTCGCCAATTCGGTCATGTCCGAAGTATACAGGTTGCTGTTCGATGGAGAATTGCCCAGAGTTTCCGACGAGATGAAATATTTAATGCAGTCTTCGCCCAAAGGGAGGGTGGGAGACTGGTTCTTGTACAAAGATTTCACGGTTCTGAGAGTGTACGGTTATACTGGTCAGCCCTACAGGTTGCCTTCTTTTCTAACTCCAAGGATTTTTGCGTTGGAGTTTATGAGACAGAGGTTGTTATCCGAAGAAGAGCACTTCGGTGCTTTCAGGAAGTCTTTAAGTATTAAATTTCCTTTTAAAGTCGGCCCTTTCATTTTTAAAGGCAAAGGTGCCCTGACATGTATAGAAAGATTGATGGAACCCATGGATTTTGTTAAAGATGTAAAAATGAATTATGATCCATACCAGGTGATTTCGTTAAGAAAATAGGCAAACACAAACAAACCGTTTGAACATCAGGCCGTACAAGGATTATCTGAGATAGCTAATTTGCTCACATTCACTGACGAGTCCCATGCTGAAACAGAGGAAAATCCTGCATGTCATTCAGAGATCCAGATCACAGAAGGTGTCAGTGTTGCTGCCAAGAAAAGTTTGGCCGAAGCAGAGAATATGGAAGTAGACGAGCAAACATCCCATAAGAAGGTGAAGCTGCTCAGTGGAAGTGAGATCGTGGAGAAAGGGGTGTCCGGAGTTTCCAAAAAGGTTGCTTTGGTTCCCCTGAAGACAGTACAGGTTAGTCAATTTTCCTTTAAAGGTTCAGAAGATAATA
>LPNX010911226.1:123355-141978 GCA_001517045.1 Pseudotsuga menziesii | reverse complement strand
ATCCTTTAGTGTTAGATTGTTTATTTCTATTGCATATTGGGAAAGATTGATTTCTGGAGTCTAGCTGTCGGTTGTGGTACCCCAAGCCATAGGAATTTCTCTCCGTAACACCACAGTCGTCGGATGAGTTTACTGGAGTGTCGGAAGGACGTCGAAAAAGCGACACATGTTGATGGATTCAAAAAAAAAAACCAAATATTAACTAATGAACATTAGAAAGACATATTTAACTAACTAGCAATTGTACCTAGGGGTGCAATAACAATGTCGTGTTGCAAGCTAATATAAGCTAGGTTTACCATCGAGTTTTAATGCCCAAAATGTATGATTAAGGTTTTACTATACCATTATCATAAAATTAAAATTAAAAACAATAATAATAATCTTATTACCACAACGCTGTAAAAAATTATAAAGACTCGTTCACGTACGAATCATAAAATATTTGACACTTGTGACAAGAACAGTGACCAGAAGTGTGGAATGGAAAACCAACAACCCAATAACTTTTCTACTTTGCAAGTTTTGGTCCCAAAATTGTCCATTTCAAAAAATCTTTATGGGATCGAGGAACAGTGTAGAAAGACACAATCTCAGTTATCTCATGCAATCTCAGTCCTGATTTGATCAGAACCCATCATATTCCATCCTGCACTTAGAATTCTCGTTTCTGTGACGTATAAGCTTTCCACATTCTTCAAAAAAAGTCTACTCCACATCCTAAAAAAAGTATATGGGTATTTTAAATTTGATAGGAAAAAATGGTGTGACAGCTAGTCCTGAATGCGTTCTTTCCACTCATAATCATATATATGGTCTGAAGAAGTATTTATTTTGACAAAAGAAATTATATGACTACCATGAAAACTTTATTAGACTAACTCTTTTTTATCTTTCTCGTACTCAACAAGCATATATATATATATATATATATATATATATATATATATTGGATAGTAGTTTCACTGTATAACTCAAATGAGCTTATATGAGCTTATATATATATTATATGCCCCATACTTTGGATGTATGAAGCTTATTAACACTCTAACTTTGTTACAAACTAATGTATCATGAAACTAAAGACTGTAAGCTCTGTAAAACCTTCCAGTCCAAAAACTAATATAATCTACTTACAAGGGATCAAAAACTACCTTTACATTCAGGAGAAGCCACACCTGCATAGAGAAAGGGTGTTTGGAATGCATAAGTGGATCATATAAGGTCCAAAAGATATACAAGAATGGCTTCAAGAACTTGAAATAAAAACAATAATGCAAGACTGTACAGTGGGTGATGCAAGTTCAGATTATAAATACACACATACTTGCAAATATTTCCTAATACAGTACTTACTATCTGCTTCAAAAATCTAAATCATGTGTAGTTCAGAGCTGAGAAATGGTATTACCTTAATGGATAAAACTCAAGACCCATTACTTACAAGCCCAGCAATTACGCACCCACATGTTCAATCCAGTCTAAACATAACTCTGAAAATTAAACACAAATGAGATTCAATGATAAATATGGGATGTCTTACTTAATATTAACCCCGCCAGGAAAAGTATATATGGTCACATTTCTGGCAACCCAGTTGTCAGCAACTTGAGAATCCAGGGTCAACACCTCAAGCATCTCATTGGGAATGGCCACCATGACTTCGAGGTTGCTGAGTGCTAGAGCCCTCATGGTGTCAAGATTTGCATCAAACAACTTCACTTTCTTGATACCATTGTCTCTCAGCAGCTACACTACGATGTATGGAGGAAGTGGGTGCATGGAAATTGTACCCAAATTCACTCCCAGTCCTTGCACAACATCATAAAATGCTGCTGCAATCATCAAAAGGATTCCAAACACCATCTTCATGCTTTCCATTGAAATCTCTGAACACCTCAAATCAATGTATAAAGCCTTCTATATATCTGTATAAATCAGTGTATGTGTTCTTATATCTCTGAATTCTTGATATAAATCTACATGGGATAGGATGGAAATTGTTTTGAAAGAACAACGTAGTGGACGATGCAGGTACAGGTACAGCATGCAGGATTTTCAACCCCATATAAATTACAAATTAAAGTATTGAGATCAGCAAAAGATCATTTTCAAATTCAAAGTATTGACAGCAAAAGATCAGTTTTAGAATCACCTCTACTTCCTTGCCAAAGCCTTTAATTCAAATAATAGAAAAATAGTGCAAACATAAAAGATTGGCATCCATCCACCTGCAATGCTCAGTCATCAATTCATCGAAAATCTCCCAAATTTAGTATTTAACCAATAAGAATTAGAGATCAACGTTTGGATTTTTTTCTTTTACAGAACAAGAGGCTAAGGTTTCCATAGCATAAAAGTGCAGAAAACAGTCATATAAAGATTCAGAAACAAACAATGGCTTTCTGTGTTAAAGTATCCTTAGGATTCCCCTGTTAGAGCTCTTATTTTCCCAAGGATGAAGAGATCGATCTGACTACACCGAGGCACCAAGAAATGACTAACTTGGCATTAGCGCTATGGCCGGCTCCCGAGTATCTATCATCATAACTGCAATCATCTTCATCATGCACACTCTCTTCATCGTCACTCACAATAATTGTATCTTCATCCCACCACGTTCTTTCTTCTGGTTCTGGCACCACTGCAAAAGAAGAATTACATAACAAGTCATGCTCACCTTCCTTAATTTCTTTTATCAAGGGATCTTGAAGAAACATTGTACTGAAATCGGGTCATCCGTTAAAACATATTGAGGAATTAAATATTAAAAAATAGGATAGACAATATACTACTTTGAGTTAAAATAATTACCTATTGCAAAAATCACAAGAGCCAAATTGACGGATACAAGAACGGTAGTTACAATATTTCTGCAAAATCAATAACAAATATACATCAAACCCTTGGTCACAACTGATCCTGCATTGTCTTCATAGAAGATATCACATTATAGATTGTGTATGTGGCCCTTTGAGCAGCCTCTACAATAGTTTTCTCCACCCTTTTTTCCCTTGTATGGAATTGGGCATTTCCCGCAAGAACAAATCCAAAAGTAATACTGCAGTTCCACTGCTAGTAATTAGAAATGAGAAAAGTACTTCTGCAATAAAAACCTATTCCCATGTTCCTTAAAATTCTGAATAACCATTAAAAGAAAATACAAAAGCAGTAAACCCTCCTCTATCCCCTTCAAATTTATTAAAAATATAAATATATCTCATTTTGATATAAACAAGAGCTGTAATAAACAGAATCTTCTTTAAGGCGGTGAAACTCTGTGAAAGAAACACAAAAAAATCCTTTAAGAAGAGAAAAATGTTAAAATTGTATGCACATTTAACTCTCTATAAGACCTAAAACATTCTTGTTGAAAAATGCAGAAACCTCAATCTCATCTTAATGTCCTAAAACTCCATTTAAAGAATAGTCTTTCAACTAAACAACAAACATTTTATCAAGTAAAGGAATTAAGGGAAAGACAAGGCCTTTGACAGTAGCTTAAGGGAAATCAGACATGGAAAGCTTACATGGCAACTATGGTGAGGAGGATGACAACCCAGAATGGCCATACATAGTATCGATTTGAATGAGGCTGATATGGACCCTTCATCATCTTCTTATTGCAGCAGCAATATTTGACTGTCAGGAAAATTCCATAAACCAGACCAGCAATGATCCATGCAACTGCAACAGCATATCCATATATGCCAGTGAAAATAGTTGACTGCAATCATACAAGCATTGTCATACAAAGATTACAACACAGTAATTCAAGGGGATGTTTATATTCAGTTTAAAAACTCCAACAGGGTAACTGAAAACTAAAAGCAGTGTATGGATGATAGTTACCCCCCAGTAATGCTTGTTCTCGATGTTGTAACCACCCTTGTATCATTTAAAATGATTAAGAGGGTCAATTCTGCTTCTTGCAACCAAAGGTGTGTAGGTTTCATTTTGGGGGCTTTCCCGTGTCTGATTGCTCTATTCTTGCAACAGGATTCTGCCAATCAAGTGACTTGAAAATAATAGAAGAGGACCAAAAATTAGGAAAATTAATGGACAACCTATGTTAAAATTCAAATAAAGACACGAATTGCGCAAAGTGAAGCTAAGGATGGAAGTGCAAAAAATTCAAAGAAAAATAGTAGTGTATCATGATAGGCAACTTAACCTACTATAACTGTCAGGGGGTTTGATCCTATCTTTTCTATGACAAAAATAGTTCAATACTTAACTTTGGAAAACCAAACCAAAAACATTTATAGGGTTAAGTCTTTCCAAATATTTTTAATCATTTTTTGAAACTTCTTGTTAAATTATATTGTGAAGAAATAGTATACCATCAATAAAGTGAGTCATTTAATTTGACAACATCTATCTTCAAAGGACTATAGACACCATTTTAATGCGATATGCAATATACTTTGTCATTTGTGACAAAGAATTTTATATTTTAGTCTAAATACTTTGAGAAACTCTCCCTGAGGGGCTACACAGCATATAGAGGCTTTCTTTGGCTTTAGGTGCGGAAAGTCTGCACGGTAATTTTTTGGTAAATTCTAAGGTTTGCTCGAACTATTGCAAGTTTTACAGCACAATTCGGATCTACCATGAAACAAATAGAAATACATCTGGGCAAAAAAACCATAACCATTTCTAGGGTTAAGGCCATTTGTATAACATAAGAAATGAAAAAAATTGAAACTTTGTTCTGCCTAGTTCTGTTGTGAAGAGATAACATACCCTCAAAGAAACACTAGGCATTTAGTCAAACAAAAATTCAAAAAAAAAAGGCATTTAATCATATAAGGTTCATCTTTAGACAGCATGTAGGATAATGAGCAAAATTCATTGTCACCACTACTCAGAAGGGCTGCAGTACAGAGACTACACTTCATTTGGCTTAGTTGCTGAAGGTATGCGGGGTAACTATTCAACAAAATCGTCTAGAGGGATGAAATTCATTCTATTCGAGCAGGGATCCCTTATAGGCATCTTAATATCCTGTCCAGCTTAGTAATCAATGCACCATTAGAAAGAACTTGGTTTTCAACAGAGTAGAAGAATTCATATCATAAAGAAAAACATGCCCACGAAAACTGGAACTCTTATCTTTAAGAAAAGGATTTTGTGAACATGCCAATGCAAGCTTAAACAATAGCAAACAAATGGGTAAACCAAGATTTGTTGGAGGATTTGTTGGAGGATTTTGAGGTTCTCATGCATCCCACAAGAGGTGTTATCCCAATGTGATACCACCGTTATCCCATAACCTAAAATGTAATGGAATTTTTTTTAAGGTTATTCAAAGTAAATTTTTGGGGAATCCAACATTCCACCTCAAAACATAGGAGCAAAGAAATCATGGAGTGTAGTTTCTAAGTTAAGTTGGTTCAAGAAGTAGAGTTTAAATGAAATTTTTTGTTAGTTTGTGAGAGTGGGTATTATTGGGATTGAACCTAACACCCAAGAATGTACACAGGTCTACAATGAAAAATATTTCACGCATCAGTTCCCATCTGGGGTTTGCACTGCTCTAAGAGCCCTGAAAATGGTTGTTTGTCTGCCACTTTCATGATCCCTGAGTGCCATGCTCTAGGCCATAGAGAGGTGAGATGGTCTTCCTCTCCCTTTCCCTTTGGATGTGATCCTGGCATTTACCCTTGGTCCTTTTGTAGGAATTTTTGGTTTTTGAGGGATTGGAACGTCCCTTGAACGAAGGTGGAAACGGATAGAGGAGGACTGAGTGGGAGAGTCATTTGTTATGGTGGAAGGGGTGGGAGAGTCATTCAAAGATAAATCATTCAATTGATTTCTAAGGGAATAAGTGTTCATACCCGGTGGGGGAGACGCGATCGGATGTTGTTCCATCTGTTGAGGAGGCCCTTCTGCTACTACTGCTCCCGCTCTTTTCGGTTGATCCAATGGTTGTTCTGTGCCCTCTGACCTTAGAGGATTTTCTTCTGAAGCTGTGTTTGAATCATTTTCTTTGGAGCTCGAGGCCTCTGTTCGCCTAACCCACTTCCTTCTTCCAGTTGTTGAGGGAACAAAGTTTGGGCATTTTATTTCCAAATGTCTTGTTTCATGACATTTGTGGCATCGAAACGGGAGCCCTTCATAGTCCAACAGCTGTCTTTTTTGCTTGTTTTTCCATACAAAATTAAAGGCTTCAGGAAGACTGGTTCTAATGTTTAAAGAGACTAAGATCCTGGCTACCTTTTTTATTTTCGTCTACTGAAACGAGAGGTCCGCTTCAATAAAATTCCCCAGCTCATTCCTGATTTCACTAAGCCAGGCTAGGTTCCAGAATTCCAATGGTAGTCCTGGAAAGCAAACCCAGACTGGTATTGTATCCATTTGCTCTGTTTCTGCATCGAACAAGGAGGTCCACTGCTTTAGCTGAAATGGGGTTTTCCCATATGTCCAGACTTTGCTGCGTATGAGGTTTTCATCCTCTCTGCATCTGAACAGGAAGCTGAACCATCCATTTGCAAGTGAATTAATAACTGGGCCTTCACCTTCAAGCCCTGACCAATTTTTCCTAGCCCATTCCTTCATTTTCCCTAGGGTGGGGTTCCTTCCTCTGATTTTCCCAATTAGGGTTAATCCATCCATCTCCATTGCTTCTTCCATGGTGCACCGGATTCCACAATTTACGTCAAAATATCTTCTAGAGGGATTTAAACACTGATTATTTCATTTCTTGAAGTTCAATTGTTCGGCAGCTTCTCCTATGCATGCTCCCAGTGACACTAAAGGATCGATTTCCCTGTTTGGGGTTCCTTTTGGTTCCACCTAGGGAATTTCGATGAAAACGGTTGTTGTAGCTGTGCTCTGAGGTTGGAATAATGAGTACAGGCCTCCTCCTAAGGCCAAGTTTAATGGTCGTGATGCGAACACACTTAGCAGCTCTTCATCTGGTGAAGAAACTGGAACCTTGCTCTCTTCATCTGGCAGAGAAATTAGAACCTTTCTCTCGCTTCTAGCTATCAAATTTTCCAGTGTGTTCTGCACTATGTCTGGGGACGGTATACTGGTAATTTCTGGTGAGGAGAAGATGTTGAGCTCTTGCTTCCATGGGTCAATAGAATTTTCTGCCATGTCTACTAGACCTACTCCCAATTCACAAAAACCTTTGAACAAACTATCCAAAACGAAAATGAGTCATTTCTTATTATATAGTATTATCTATTATATTTTTTTTTATAAACCGCCTGTCAGATATCCGACGCATCAGTGTCGGATAACCACCAGTTTTGCTTTTGCAGGTGTCGACAAACTGCCCTAGTAGTGTCGGTTCCCCATCGAATATCCGACGCGTCAGTGTCAAATATCCGCCAATGTTGCTTTCGTAGACGTCGACGATCCGACCCTGGTAGTGTCGATTCCCCGACACTACTAGGGTCTGAAATCTGACTCACTTGTGTCGGATATTTGGCGGCTCTTTAATATTCTGTTATCAGCATTCTGATGATTGATTTCTGTCCGACACATCCGTGTGAAATGTCGGACAACGTCAGATTCTGTCATCGGATTTCGGGTTCAAATCCTGTAGTGAAAATACATCATCATTATTACAGTTTCAATCTTGAAGTCCGTACCTACTAAGGACATTGCCTGATTTTGAGCACATATATGAAGTTCCCATAAAACAACTAGAATATTGAATTACTAGGCTTTCCATTACCTACAAGTAACATGTGGTTGTTGTATGACAACAGATAGCATTGAGATTTTGTTTTTGTGCAGCCTGAACGAGTTTCCTCGTGAAGATAAATCCATAAATTCATCGATCCCCTTACTGGTAGTAAATCATTGATGGCCCAACACTTACTGGATTCATTGAGATATCTCAAATTCTCAATGCACCATTTCGCAATTTATCCTTAAGGTATAATTAATTGTATTGCTAAGGGTATAATGAAACCTTTATAGTGTAAGGAATTTCGACATAGTGTAATTGTATGCTTATGTTTTTTCTTGGAGTGGTCGTGATTTTTTTAAGTCCTTTTTCAATTGTTATTTAGACGCAATATTAGTGGAACAAATGAGTTTCCTCTTTCTTTTTAAATGTGAGTGTAATTACTAGTTGGTGCTTATCCTGTCATCCCAGTATATGTGATTTGTTACTTCATAATTTGTGTGAATTGGGTTCAATATCGGCATCTCACAATTATGTTCAAAGAATTCATTTTAGAGGTTGAATTGTTTTCAAAGAAATTGCTTATTTTGCTCATATGTTGCCTTACATTATCTCTTGTTTTTAAGAAATCCCATCTTCAATGGAGAAGAATGATTTAATCTCTAATGTTATATACGAATGCATATTTATGAAGATGAATATAAAAGATCTTTTTCTGTGTTGGGAAAATAATACATGCTTTAAATTTTATTCAAGAAAGGAGATAAACTAGGATGCTTATGATTGATCATTATGAAAAGAAATTGGTTTTTAAGTTATCATAGAAAAATCGAATGCTAATTACTTATAGCAAAATTGAAATTCAATGATTATGTTACATGAAAACTTAAAATGGGTTTTCTATCTAAATTCAATAATTATTGATGTGTACTAATAATAAGTGAGGTTTCAATCATTTACATTTTTAGTGAAAATTAGAATTAAGCTTCTATGTAAAAAAAATTAATAAATCCAAGGTTTCTTTGGGTGTTGGCAATCCAGGGATACTGAATCGTGGCGTATGCAAGTTAGTTTGTTCTTGGTGATGGCCTATTTTTTTCACCTATAATCTGAGCAACTAGTGTTGTTGTCCTATTTTCATTTAATTGCTTGTAACCTTTTATTTACCCTGACATGGAGTCAAGCTCATGGCATTATGAACCATGAGCCTAGTACCAGCCATTTATTAAAAAAGTGGGAACTCCCCTTCGTATGTTGTGTCTTTATTTGTTTTATTCTGACGAGATAGAGTTTATGTTTTTCCCCCATTTATTTATTCACGATTATGGTTATTGTTCATGGTACCCCGGGTTTCCCTCTGGGTTTATCTAACATATATTTTGTCCTGATATGTTACATACATTAGATATGGCATCATCCTTTTGTACCTTTGGAAATTGTGTACTTGTGGTTTTCATTGGATTTCTAGGGTTTAAAGTTTAATGTGGAGATTTTTCCCTATCTTTCACTTATTGTTTCCTCTTGGGGGAAGGATTTTAGGAGTCCCTTGTCATATTAAAGTAGGTTGGTTTTCCCTCTTGTGATAATGAATTAGATCTCCCTTTGTTTCATGGTCGCTCTCTTTCTGAGCCAATGGGCTTCCCCTACCAAGTTGGTAGGAGGTACCCATCATGAAGAAAAAAAGCAAGCAACCAGGGTTTAGCTGATACATCCCCTTCCTGAAAGTTATCTCTTGAAAAAAACCCAGATGAGGATCGAAAACCTACCAGTTCTTCTCTACCAGTATTAATGGGTACCAGTATCATTAAATATTATCGTGGTTTCCTCCTGTTTGGGTCATTGGGTAATCCTATGAGTTATTCTAAAATTATTTCTCCTAAATATTTGGTGTTCTCAATATGTGAAGTCTCTGAAAATAACCCTAATATTTTGATAATCCCTTCTGTCACCCCTAGATATTATCCTCTCTCATCCATATGTTCTATAAATCCTAATGGTTCCTTGGTTGACTCTTGTAAAATCCTATCCAATCTTAGATCCAAAGTTACCAAAAGGGAAGCGGAATATCTCAATATGACGTCGGGGGAGGATGTAGAAATGTTTGAGGTATGTATGATTTCTAAATATGAATTAGTTGGAATATTTTGTAGATGCAATCTCTCTTTCGCCTCTTTTATACTTTCGACCTCTGATACATGGATGAGTATTATGGTTTATGCCCCTTGATGCATCTCTCTTGCGAAAGGTTTGTGGGGAATCGTTATTAATAAGATGGAATATGCTCATAAGCTATTGAAGGGGGTCTGAATGAAGGATTTATCCCCCATTAAACATAATTTGTGGTGTCCTACTTTCAATGATCAGCGGCAGAAAAGTTACATTCAATAGACTTGGGTGAAGCTCCCTGGTCCTCCACCTAAGCTATGGACAGAGGAAATATTCAGAAAAAATGGTGATGCTTTAGGAGATTTCCCAACAGCTGATATGAATTTCCAACAATCGGTTATCATGTCAATGAACATAGTTTTCATTAACCTTGATCTCAGAGAGGGGGTTCTAGAGGCCATGACGATTACCAAAGGTATTTATAAGCATCAACGGGATCTGGGCTATATTGGGTTACCATTCAAATGTAACTGGTGCCATAGGTATGGACACCTGTTGAAAGAGGATTAAGGAAAATCCTTCTTGTTTGATAGATACAAACCCTAGTCATCAAGGGCATGTGGTGGTTTATTCACTACAATATTCACTTGATCTTCCTGCATCTTAGATATTCATTGATGACGACCGATATCCCCCATGTATGGGAGAAAATGGCCTTGAAATTGTGGCATATGATGAGGAAATGGACCATGGATTAGAATCAAATGTACTTTTAGGAACCAACACAAAATAACTTGCTCTTATAATTTCTACTCAAGGGGATCCTGATAAAGCGATCCTTCCAGGTAATATGCCTCTCATATTTCCTTTGGATTCTATTATTAATTCATTTATGGATGCAGGATTATCTCAATATTTCGATGCTTTTCGATTTCCATGTGATCCCTGATATTTAAATCTCATGTTGTTAATCCTATAGAAGGTTTTTCTCCGGAAACTTCCTTGAATTTGTTGGAGTTTCATGTTACTAACCTACTAGGGCTATCCCTTTTCTCTTCACCGTCCAACTCTCTATCGATGGAAGATTCCTCTTTCCTATATAATCATTTGGATAGTCTTGATCCCCTCCCTATGCCTTATTCAAATTTCCCACTTAATATGTTATCTCTTAAGACACCTCCTTTGTTGCATAATGACCTACATAATCCTTATGGTACTAGCACCAACCCTCTTTTCTCTACTCCTATTGTTTACAAGCCTTGTATTGCTCCAAAGAAATAATGGGACTCCTCTTCAGGATTTGGTATCGATCATTTTCCCTCTAATGCTATCACACCTATGAGAAGATATTTTCTACGCAATTATGATTCTATTCTGGGATCTTATTTATGCAGTGGCTTAGCCTATTATCCTCCTTTTTCTTCATCTAGGTTGAAGGGACGACAATCCATTATGGTCGTGGCTAGGGAGAATGAATTATTGGAAGTAAATTCTGGTCTACAACTCACCATGGATAGGAACCTTAGAGAAATCATTCCCATTAGTTCAAGTTCCTAGTGTTATTTATGTCCCTCAACATCATAGGGGTCGTCCATCTCCATAAAAGACATACCGTTAAAATATTGGTTGATTCCTCCAAAAATCATTATGATTCAAGAGACTTTAGAATTTGGAGATCAAATCATTGCCGAGTTGTCTAAAATACTTCTTGGATGGTCTTTCTCTTGTACAGATGCAATGAGCAGATCAGGAGGTCTTCTAACTAGATTGTAGAAGAATCACTTATTATGCCTTAACATTTGGTATTTTCCAAATGGATTGGGGGATAATATTATTCTCTCGTGAATTTAGATGTACCTTTTCTATATGGGTTCAATGTGCATAGATTCATACTCAAAGAGACTTTTATGAAGATGGAAAGTATCGATAGAGATAGATTTATAATTGGTGGTGACCTCAGTTTTTTTTTGGGGGGGAAGGGAATCTTGGGGGAATAACAATCATACTAGTCCTATGGTCGATTATTTCATGAATAAAACTAAAGAAACAAATATTTTTTATATTCCCCCAGCAGTCCTCATACCAACTTGGAGGAACATGAGATTGGGAGCTAACGACATTGCGTAAAGGCTTGACAGATTTCTTATTAATGAAGGGATCCTTCATGGTGTATCAGAGATCAAACAATGGGTAGGAGAAGGTGGAGAATATGATCACTTTCCCATATTTATGGAACTTAAAGGGGATAATCATAATCTCCCGATTGCATTCAAGTTTAATTCCCAGTGGTTGGATATTAAAGAATATATTTTGATGGCTAAAAATGCATGGAGGAAATATAACCCAGATTTTCCCTCTTTAGCTTCAGTTCAGTTTCTTAACAATTTCAAGGTTATAAAGGACTTGTAAGTAGCCTAGGTTGAATAAAGGAGGATCAAATAGGAAGAGGAGCTAAGAATAATTGAAGGATTTCTTCAATCTTTTCATGAAACACGTCCATCTAGTTTTAGATCGATTGCTCAAAAAATAGAAAATGGGATTATGGAATCAAATAGAAGGAAAACTATTTCAAAGCAAGAATCCTCTATTAGATTGAAATTAGAGTTGTCTAGTTACAACAAGGGGATGACAATATTGTTAGATTTTTACGATTTAATCAACATGATCGAGGATCTTATCTGAGATAATAACATGCACAGCAATAATCACAAGAGACAAGAGACACAAAGAATTTTCCTCGGGAAAGCCATAAAGGAGAAAACCCCGCAACTTCCTCAGAGATTAAATGAGCACCAATAGAAAAGGTAAAACCCAAATATACAAAGATGATCTCTGAGATTTGTTCTCTCTCTCACTTGTGCGAGCTACTCCTCTCTCACTCATGTCCTATTGTTGAGTGAATGTTTGTTTCAAATAGAGAGTCTCACTCTCTATTTATACTTGTTTTCCACTTGACATTTAATCTATGGGTCCAACCTCTCTAGGAGAGTCTAATAAACCTAATACAACTCAAATGTGGGGTCTATTTCCCCAAATTACAACAGAGGGTTAATCTCAATGACTTTACATGACTTTATTATATTAATGACTCTCTCAATCGTAGGAACAAACATCTCCGTCGAGGTACAATGAAATACAATAAGAAATATACAAGTGAATACATTCTGAAGTTACAAATACATCAACACTCCCTCTTAAACAGGAAGGTATTATCTTGATACAGTTCATCAACACAATTATTCATCACTGGATCATCATCAAAGCTAGATCATCATCAAAGTTGGATCATCATCAAAGCTGGATCATCATCATCATTGCTGCAGCTATCTCGAGCAAATGGTGTTATCTCTCAAATCCACTCGTCATTGGAAGTTCTATAGATCCATCCCTTTTTCATGTTAGATGTAAAACTAGCCTCCATGTAGGTATTCATCTACAATTCCATCCCTTTTTCATGTTGGATGTAAGTCTCATCATCTTCAGCACTTATATCCGACCATGGGATCCCTAGTCTTCCACCATGTCAGAAAGGCTCTGCACTTACATCCTACCATGGGAGGCCCAGCCTGCCACCATGTCGAAAAGGCTCTTCACTTACATCCAACCATGGGACGCCTAGCCTCCCACCATGTCGAAAGGGATCTGCACTTATATCCAACCATGGGAGTCCCAGCCTGCCACCATGTCAAAAAGGCTCTACACTCACATCTGACCATAGGAGGCCCAGCCTGCCACCATGTCGAAAGGGCTCTACACTTACATCCAACCATGGAAGGCCCAACCTGCCACCATGTTGGAAAGGCTATGCACTTACATCCGAACATGGGAGACCCATCTTGCCACCATGTCAGAAAGGCTCTGCACTTACATCTGACCATGAGAGAACCAACCTACCACCATGTCAGAAAGGCTCTTTGCTTACATCTGACCATGGGAAGCCTAGCCTGCCACCATGTTGGAAAGGCTCTGCACTTACATACGACCATGGGAGTCCCATCCTACCACCATTTTGGAAAGGATCTGCATCTTTCGGACTCATCACTTCCCTTTAGAGGGAACCTCAATCTGATGAACACGAAGATTCTCTATGAAGTACTCAAACTTCACTTTGGCTAATGGCTTAGTAAACACATCAGATATATGCTTATCCGTCGCAACATATTGGAGCTTCACTACTCCTCTCTGTACCATATCCTTGATATAGTGATACTTGATCTTGATATGCTTTGACTTTTCATGGAACACTGGGTTCTCTGACAACTTCACATAGCTCTGGTTGTCGCAATATATACAAGTAGCATCCAACTGGAGATCAAACAGGTCAGATAGTAGCTTCCTTAACCGCACTACCTCACAACTAGCTGAACAAGCTATGACATACTCTTCTTCGGTTGTACTCAGTTCCATGCAAGACTGCTTCCTACTAAACCAAGAGATCACACCTGATCCCATACTAAAGCAGCACCCCAAAGTGCTCTTCATAAAAATGGCACTTCCTGCCCAATCTAAATCCACATAACCCTCTAGTTTAATCTTTTGATTTGCCTCATACTTGAGCCCATAATCAACTGTACCCTTCAGGTACCTTAGAATATGATTTGTAGCAATCAGGTGAACATGTCTCGGATCCGTCAGGAACTGGCTCAATGTGTTCATAGCAAAGCAAATATCGGGTCTCGTATTCATCAGGTACATCAAGGACCCAATCATGTGATGATACATCGTGGCATCAACCGAATCTAATGAAGAATCAATCAATAGCTTCAGGTTTGATTCCATAGGTGCGGCCATGGCCTTGCAGTCCATCATCCTGAACCTTTCCAGGATCTCCACTGCATACTTCCCTTGTGCAAGGGAGATTCCATCTACATTCTACCACACCTCCATGCCTAGAAAGTAGTGCATCATACCCAAGTCCTTCATCTCAAACTCAATAGCAAGCTTCCTCTTTGTGTCAGCAATAAACTCATCCTAACCTATCACAAACAGGTCATCTACATACAGTAGGAGTATCACTGGGTTCCCTTCCTCAACCTTGTAGTAAAGGTTGGAATCCTCTTTACTATTGGTAAATCCCAATCTATTCAAAAAGTTGTCAATCCTATCGTACCACGTCTTAGGTGCCTATTTCAAACCATACAAGGCCTTCTTCAATTTTCACACATGATTCTCCCTATCATGTGTCTCAAATATGAGTGGCTTCTCCACATACACTTCCTCTTCCACTACACCATTAAAGAACGTGGCCTTGACATCCATCGGGTGTATCTTCAATTTCATCACTACATCCAGAGAAAGTACTGATATGATGGAAGTGTATATGGCTATAGGTGCAAAAGTTTCTTCATAATCTATCCCTTCCTTTTGGGAGAAGCCACGTGCCACAAATCTCGCTTTATATTTCTCCATGCTTCCATCTGTGGCATTTTTTATCTTGTAGGTCCACTTGGAAGTCACAACAGACTTCCCTTCTAGTCTAGGGACTACATCCAAGACATAATTCTTCATGATCGACCGGTACTCCTCGATCATATCATCCTTCCATTCTTTTTTTTACGCTTCTTCATAGTTGGAAGGTTCTTTATCGATGATGTCACACAACAGGGCTACATAACTGGAGTATGGCCTACATCTCTTCCTTTCTATGTGTATTCCTTCTGGAGTGCAATATCTTTCTACACCTAGGATAGCCTCTCGTACCCATGTTGGTTTCCTCTTGTATTAATTCTTCTCATGGGGTGGATCTACATGTCCCTAAGGTTCTTCCATTTCTCGATATTTTCTGGAGTTGCCTCATTCATTGTTGTATCTTGGATCCTTGGTAATTTTATTTCTTCAAGGTCTTCAACGGGTCTCTTTCTAGATTTTTTGTAAGTTGCTTCTTCGTTAAATGTCATGTCCCTATTGATGTCGATCTTCTTGAATCCTGGGAAACATATTGTGTAAGCCTTTGAGCTTTCACTATATCCCACAAATATACCCTTCTTTCTTGAAGGATCTAACTTCGTCCTCTTTTCTTTCCGAATGTGTATGTACACCGGGAAGCCAAATATTCTGAGATTGCTAACTTCTGGTTTCTTGCCAGAGAATACTTCTTCTGGTGTCATGCTCTCAAGTACTCTATGCAAAGTACGATTATGTACATACACAGCTGTCCTAGCAGCTTCTTCCCATAGATGCATAGCAAGGTCCTAATCATGAAGCATTGCCTTTGTTGCTTCCATAATCGTTCTATTATTTCTTTCTGCAACTCAATTATGTTGTGGATTGTATGGAGTGGTCAAATCCCTCTTAATCCCTAACTCTCTGCATAATTACTTGAATTCATATGATGTGAATTCTCATTCATTGTCTGATCGAAAGGTAATGATTTTCTTCTATGTGTGATTCTCGATCAAGGCTTTGAATTCCTTGAACTTACTGAATATTTCATCCTTTCTTTTCAATAAATATATCCATGTCTTCTTAGAAAAATCATCAATGAAAGAAACATAATATACATACCCACTTAATGAGATGGATGACATCGGAGTGAATAATTTCCAAGACTCCTTTTGCCTTGCTCTCGCTACTTGGAAATGTATTCTTTGTGTTCTTTCCCTTTGCACATCCTTTGCAAATTCCTTCATGATTTTATTTTATTACTGGAAGACCTTCAACAGCTTTTCTTGCAAGTGGCAGTGCCCTATAGTGCACATGTGCAAGCCTTTTATGCCAAAGTTCACTTGGCTCTACCGAGTCATGGACCAAAGCTTGAGTCCTTTAATTTGTATAAGCCTCCCTCTTGCTCTCCAATCACTACTGCATTGATCCAGGAGGATATTGGTGGCCACCCACCTATTCCACATGGACCCCCACCATTGTTTCTTTCAGTTTTATAGTTTCCTTAATTGTAGCACAATTTACTATTTTTTGGCAGTTTTCGGGTCCTAAACTTCTGGAACCATTTTGAGGCCCTAAATGAAGTTTTTTCGGAATCGAATGGTCGAGAAAATATGAGTCCACTCCAAACTTTATATTTGTTGTTTATATATGTAGTCCTTAAACAGATCTTTCTAACAATGTATCATGCACGTCAAACGGAGGTAGTATGCTAAAGTTACGACCCCGGTAAATTGATGTACCAAGTTACCAAACGGGGCCCACGTTCTGGCATTTCATCTCCTAAGGTTAGGTTTTTGGATGTGTAGGGTTTCCATTGTTTCTCAATAATATATATGCCTTCGAGCCTCATTGTAACACAGAGTTCAGAGGCATGTAGCTTCCACATCTCTTCTCAAAGATAAGCTACCAGCACTCTAGCTAGTTTATTTCCATTCTGTATGTAAACCAGTTTCAGTTATTAATTAATGAAATGAAGTGTTATTTCTGCTGCATATTTGTTTCTATGGTTATTTGTGTATTATGTTGTGTTCCCGCATAAATCCGGATCATGCATCATCTATAGTCTTTCCATTTGGCCACATAAAGACTTGGACATATACAAATGCAACCCTCATACCTTTTGCATCCAATGTAGATATGGAGAGAAGATTCTACTTTAGTCCTGTTACAAATAAGACATGCTTATAGGAAGCTTCACCACTACCTTTTATGGGATACCGGTAGTCATCCACAAGTTTCACTTTGTGGGGTGACTCATGTTCATATAGTTTCACAAAGGATTCTTTGAATCATGTCATATGATTGGAAGCCCCACTATCTATAAGCCAATCATCACTTCCATGTGTAACAGTTCTCATGAGGGAAGAAATCAAAACATACTCTTCATCGCTTGAATAATGTTCACTTTCTTCTTTGACTCTCTTCCTGGGAGGTTCATCATCCTCTGCAGTGTGAGCATGATGTGTTATTTTTTTGTCCTTGTTATTGTGAGAGCCACCTTTATTTCTAGGACAATCTCTAGCGAAGTGTCCTTTCTCATCACATGTATAGCATCTAAATTTAGATAGATCTCTGGTAGATATTCTAGGGTTATCTTTCTGATTTTGGTGAGAATGCCTACCTTTGAGATGATGGTGGTCCCTTCTAGTTTTCTTGGTGTGTGTTGTGATAGCTTGATCTTCATTTCCCATATTTTCATCTCAAGCTACTATTTGAGCTTCTTGTTGTGATCATTCCTCCCACAGCATACTGAAAGTGATTAACTTTCTTCTAGCACAAATGGCTAGAATAAAGGAGTCCCATGACCTAGGGAGACCATTCAAGGTGGTCATCACAATTTCTCCATTCTCTACTTCTTCTTCCACAACTTCAAGTTGTATTTTTATTTGAGAGACCCCTATAAAGTATGACTGTATGGTCTCTGCATTCTATATCTTTACATTATTCAACTGATTTCTCAAAGTTGTCTTCTGATTTATATTCTTCCCTTCAAATAGCTTGGTCAAGGAATCAAACATATCTTTAGGTGTATTTAGGGAAGACACATGTGGTATAAGGTGATCCTTGATAGAATCAAAAATAATCCTCTTAGCCTTGACCAAGTTCTTCTTGTGTAAGGCTTTATCCTCATCTCCCTCTAGAACTGGAACCTCTCCACTTATGTAGGTGTCCAATTCATTCTCTTCAAGAACAAGTGAAATCCTATACTTCCATACTCAGAAGTTATCAACTCCTTCAAGATTTTCATCAAGCTTGGTGTGACGAGATATCTTTAATGAGAACCTCAAATGGAAATACAAAAGATTTATATCTTATCAATTTGAGATGCTGGAACTAGATCTGGAGCTGATCTTTTGCAATGCTGATTTTCTAGTCTAGGATCAAATTAGGCTTTGACTTTCTCGGAGTTCTACCCAACCAAAAACTTCAATATTGGTCTCTAAATTTCAATTTTGAGGAGGATAAAAATCCTATGCTGGGCTCACTA
>LPNX010911226.1:10188-122870 GCA_001517045.1 Pseudotsuga menziesii | reverse complement strand
TATATAGAAAGAAAATAGCCAGTGCCTTAAAATGGAGTCATAAAATAA
Source organism: Pseudotsuga menziesii (assembly GCA_001517045.1). NCBI lineage: Eukaryota > Viridiplantae > Streptophyta > Pinopsida > Pinales > Pinaceae > Pseudotsuga > Pseudotsuga menziesii. The sequence goes on along the minus strand of LPNX010911226.1, from coordinate 122,822 downwards.
TCAATGTACTTGCATGTGCTTGGAGTGAATGTTTTGTGATTGCCTCTTGGTATGTTTTAAGTTAATGTGAAATATGAGTTGATTAAAATTAGGCAAGGGGGGGCCTCCAGATATCCCCGAGAGTACTTGGAGTATGTCCAAAACTAAACCTTCATGGCTAACCACAAGGAATATGTGGGCTGAATGGAGTCTCTGAGACTGTTGTTCATAATGCACCCGAAGGTGTAATAGAGATCGGCACCTCAAGGTCACTTTTCAGGAGTTCCCACTTCCTTTGGGTATTTTTCCATCGCTTACGGTTTGATCGAGGCATTGGATTTTCACCTGATGGTGGTTGATTGGGGAAGGTAAAGACTAATTAAACTAGTCACTCACATTGCTTTTGATGCATCTTGACTGATCAGACAAATTGCAACCAAGTATAGAGCATACACACCGGACTCTTGTCAATTTTAGTGAGTTTTAAAGGGTGTGTTTTCTTAGAAAGAAAAACCCTCCAGGAACCTATTTCGGTCCAAGTGGACCTCAATCGGGGAATCAAGGAGGGAGTTTATTTTAGAGCAATTACTTACATCAAATCAAATATAATTAGAAAACATAAACAAATCACAAGTTTTCTAATTATTCCTACCACACATCTCTTTCCCCTTGCGGGTCAATCGAGAAGTCGTGGGGTAAGTATTAGAGTTACTTTGATAATGTAATATGGAATATATGATAAAGTAATAAAAACATGTTATTCTGCATGAATAAAACTAATCTAAATAGAAAATAAGTAAGACAATGCGAAAAACAACAAAAAAGGCGTGAATCCCCCCAGGGGGATGGGGAATGGGCTCGAAAGAGCCTATTCGGAGAAAAATTTTATTATTTTTTGTTACAATAATAGTAAAATTATCTGAATCCTCTTGTTTCTTATACAGGATGAAACCAAGGATTTACAAATTTCCCAAAATTTTAAAATTATGGTCAAAAGCAAGACCCCTGAGGGGATTTGAACGATCCCAAAGCCATTTTTGAACAGTAGCTTCTATTCTTTCTATTATTCCTACTAAAATAAAGAAAGCATGTTATAATTAAATATGCCCAAAATCACTTTGGAAGTACCTTTGGTTTAGCCTACTTTAAACCAAACAAAACTAAGTTAAAACTAGCTAAAATGGTGAAAAAGGAACCAAGGAAATCAAGCTTTCCTTGGGATCTTGGCTTGTTGTTTGGGAAGCCAATGAAATGTGCACTGATTGATGTATTTAATATTTTTAAAACATAAATAGAAGTTTAAAGCATGCAACCTATGGATTCTCTTTAAATTGCCATGCAAAACGGACAATTTCCCTAAACTAGATCTAGAATGCTTTATGAAACCTTTTTAGGAATGAGATCTAGTCTATGAGCCTTGAAACAACAGATATATGTAATTTTTACTTTAATATGACATATCCAAATGATATCAAATATTTCGAACACAGTAACCAAGTAAGAAAATTGATTTTTTGAAGGAGGAAGAGAGAGAAAGAGTGTTGGAAACCTGGGAATGTTGGGCTTTGGAGTCTGCTTTGGTGGAACACTGAGGGACTATGTCCTCTAGAAGATATTGAATATGAGGAATATGCAAACCATATCAACCCCTTCTACAAGTGAGATCACCTGCAACTTAGAAAGCCTTGCACAAATAGATGGTTAAAACATAGGTGTTGCTGGAAACAATAATTGGAAAGCATGCAATTAAACTTAAAATGCATGCAACTCCAATATATATGAAACAAACAAACAGTAAGAGCATAAATCAAACTAGAATAAACTCTTACCCTAACAAGAGGGAGCTCTCTCCTTCAAGGCCAACAATTAACCAGCAAAAGAAAAGATAAATAACATAGATTATACCTCATAAGCATTTGACAATCACCATCCACACATGAAGAGAATTACACCATATATCTTGCCTCCAAAGCTTCTTTATTCCAGAATAGTAAACAATAACAATAGCACAATAGCAACAGCACCTCAATCCCAGTTCTAACTAGCTTGGAAGAGGTAATATGTGCTTAATTTATAGCAAAAACGGGATATCTAGCCTAGGGGGGCGCAAATCCAAAGGAGAGAGAGACTGTAGCTACATGTAGAGTGAATCTAGGCCTGATTTGTGTCTAACTGAGCCTGATTTGAGTCTCATTGAGTACAACTATCAATTGGACAACTGATATGTCTGACACATCAACTTGCTGACTGAAGCATCCATCAAAACTCAACCAGAGATTCCCACAAGTGTGGAGGAGAGAGGGAGGGCGTAATTCCCAAGATTGCATGCATAAATGTGCTTCCAAATCAACCCAGGTCGCCTCCTTTAGTCAAGGAATTGTCAGATCCAGTCAATCCCAAGCCGATGAGACTGATTTCAGTCAAATTGGAGCAAATCCCAATGATTTAGGATTTGGGGTTTTCTCCATTATTTAACTAATTTATCAATTAAATAATCAATATTTGATTTTTAGGGATTTTTGACCTGAGTGATGGACAAATCACTCAAAACTTAGAAAAAGTGGGTCTATGGGTTTACATGGTGCTCTTAGCTTGAAAATGAGCACCCCCATGACTGAAACTCATTATTGATCCCACTTTTATTACAAAACCATTTTTTCCAATTAGACTATTAAAAAATATCCTAAGTTTTGTGGGAAAATTAAAAAAATTAAAAAATTAAAAAATTAAAAAATTAAAAAATTAAAAAAAAATAAAAACCTAGGGGGACTTAGACATGTTCATATGACTCGACAATAATGCCTAGCATGTTTATACATTGACACATAGACTCTAATAACCTCAATAGGCCTAAATGCCAAGCCGACCACCCCAACTTTGGAGGTATTGAGTGAAAAACTCAAAAATTATCAGTCATTTGTTCAACAACCAATAATAACCAAGGGAAAAAAACACCCTAGGCTGATCGTATTGACAAATAAATTCTAAGAGACCGAGTATTTTATAGACACTATCATGCTAGAACATTTTATTACAACTCCCCTATGGGATATGAACATGTGATATAGTACAACATTCACTTCCCAGAAGCACTTCCGAAGGTCTTCTGAAGTCCGAACAAATCATCTTTGTCCGGTTCACCAGATGCACTTGATAAAAAACCACTAAGTACAACTTAGGTGGTAACACAGTGACAGGTCAAAAATTGAAAATCCTCGGAATCAGATTCTACTTTGACAGAAATATGTGCCCTTCAATGGAGAGTTATCCTAGCCTCCTTTTGTTGATGATCTATGGAGAGAGACCCAAAAAAAAAATCCCTAGATTCTGTAGTTGCACGGTGTCTTCTTCTTAGGTTAGCTCTGATACCATGTTAGATTTTTATTGTTTAATCAATATGATCTAGGATATTATCTGAGAGAATAACATGCACATCAATAATCACAAGAGACAAGATACACAAAGAATTTTCCTCAGGGAAACCATAAAGGATAAAACCCCACAACTTCCTCAAAGATAGAATGAGAACCAATAGCAAAAGTAAAACTCAAATATACAAAGATGATCTTCGACAGATGTTCTCTCTCTCACTTGTGCGAGCTACTCCTCTCTCACTCATGTGCTATTGTTGAGTGAATTTTTGTTTCAAATAGAGAGTCTCACTCTCTATTTATACTTGGTTTCCATTTGACATTTACTCTACAAGGATGACCTCTCTAAGAGAGTCTAATAACCCTAATATAAATCAACTGTGGGGTCTATTGCCCCGACTTACAACAGAGGGTTAACCTCAATGACTTTACATGACTTTATTATATTAATGACTCTCCCAATCAGAGGAACAAACATTTGTGTCGGGGTACAATGAAATAAAATAAGAAATATGCAAGTGAATACATTCCAAAGTTACAAATACATCAAAAAATACAAAATAGTTTCATCAATTATATCGTTATTGAACACAAACTCTTTGTGGAACCTAGAGGATGAGGAGGGTAACCAGATTACATGATTTAAGGACCTAGCGGCTTCGGGGTTCATCCATTTCAAACATCTTTATAAAGAATATGAAATATCCTCAATTGCCTCCATGCTTAATATGATTGTGCATTATCCCTCTTTTGTCAATAAGGATCAAAATATCTCTATGAATTATCTGGTATCATCGGATGAAGTTAAGGAAGCTATCAGAACCATGTAGCAGAACAAGAGTATGGGTCCTGATGGTTTCCCGATGGAATTTTACTTTGGTTTCTTAGATATATTTTAGCCTGATATTTTGGCATCCATAGAAGAGTCAAGAATCAAGGGAAGGATCCTTGAAACATTCAATACCACCTTCATTACATTGATTCCTAAAGTTCATGATAACCCCACGTCTTATCAACAATTGAGATCTATTTATCTATGCAACTGCATCTACAAGTTATATGTTATAATCATAGCTAATAGAATTAAAAATTTGTCTTCTTAGTCCATTTCTGGGGAACAAATTGATTTCCAAAACAAGAGACAAATTCATGATGCAATAGGGTTTGCTCAAGAACTTTCCCACATAGTGAAATCTAAGAAGATTCCTGCAACCATTATCAAAGTAGACCTGTCAAAATCCTATGACCGAATCAATTAGAGTTTTCTTACTCTTACTAACTCACATTGGATTTTATCTTTCCATTATCAACTAGATTATGTATTGCGTTCAGTTTGTGGCTTTTTCTATTCTCATCAATGGTGTGGCTTCCCCTTTTTTCAAACCTAGGAGAGGGTTGTGACAAGGATTCCCATTAGCTCCTCTTTGATTATGTTGGTGGTGGAGGGCCTTAGCAGATTCATTTTACATGCCAAAAACTCATAAATATTTAAAGGTATTTTCATTGGAGGTAATTTGTTCATCACTCACTTACTCTTTGTAGATGACATACTTCTCTGTTCTAATGGTTCACGTAGAGACAATATGAAAATCAAATCTATTTTGGATTTGTTTATGAGTTCCACTGGTATGGTCTGTAATCAAGCCAAATCATCCATTTCTTTCCTGAATCTTGGAAATGATGAAATCAATTGGATATTTTCTCAGTTTAATTTCACCTTGATTGAGATTAATAATGGGTTGAAGTATTTAGGTTTTAGCATAAAAACTAATGACTATTTGAATAAAGATTGGGCGTGCATGGTATGTAAGAGAAAGGATAAACTCAATCTATGGTGCAAAAAATGGTTATCAAGAGGTGGAAGGTTAGTCATGATGAATTATGTGCTGGAGGTTATCTCGGTGTATTGGGCCTCTGTTGCTTACATTCCTTCAGGTACTATGGAATCTATAAGAAAGTTATGTTCTAATTTTTTGTGGAGGGGAAGTGAGATTCAAATTTCCTTTTCATGGATTGCTTGGAAGAAACTTACCATACCCAAATAATTGGGTGGATGGGGTCTCAAATACTACCCATCATTTTCTCATGCCTTAGATGCAAAAGGTATATGGAGAATTCTGACTGGTGAAGGGATCTGAGTCACTATTATCCGTCAAAAATATATTAACCCTCTTTATTTGGAGTAGTGGATTAGATGCAGCAATAAGAGTTCCAGTAATGCTTCGATTATCTAGAAGGAAATGTTCAAGGAATCAGATATTATCAGTGATGGTTTGGCATGGTGTGTGGGAAATGGAAAGAATCTCTGCATAGGTAAGGACCCCTAGTCGGGATGCACTAACATTTATAGACTGCATGATGATATGGTCGCACAACTTAATGATAGGGGTATTGTATTTATTTATCAATATCATGATTCAATCAGATCTACTCACATTAAATAGTACAGGAGATCTACAGACAATATGGGATTGGATGGTGAGCATATTATCCTTTGGGAAAATTATACCTTAGCCCTAGGGAAACATTTTTCTTACAAATGAATATGACCATCTGATTTGGACCAAAAATACTGCAGGTGGTATCTATGTTCAAAAATTGGGGTATCTCGTTGATAGAGAGAATGAGAAAATTTCAGATCCCCTATGATGGCACGACGCAATATGGAATATTAATTGTCCCCTCAAATCAAAATTAATTTTCTGACTGGATCTTTCTGGTAAAATCCCTGTGTGGGACATATTGATTTCTTTCCTTGGCATTGATCCTAATCGATGCCCCCTTTGTTGTTCAGAGGTTGAATCCATCTCCCATCTATTCATTAAGTGTTATTGCATCAAAGATATGTGGGCTTATATGAAGCAATATACGATCAAAAGGTTCAGATGGGAAGGCATTTGCTTAGATGACACTTTCCAATAGTGGTTCAATTATCCATACGTCGCAAATTTCAGAGCACTCACAATCATCATTGTAGGCCCTTCTAGCTTGCACAGAATCAATCTATATTCCATGTTCAAAATATTCCTCCTTACAAAGTTGCTAGAAAGGGTCTTTCAATCCTAGAATGTTTTCCCAGGGTCTTGGATATGCCTTCCCAAAGAGTTATTAGAGTGGATATTTTTGATAAATCTCGTTGTTGGGGATATTTTGACGATGCCTCACATGATGGATATGGTGGAGTTGGAGGTATCCTTCACTTAGTTGATGATCGATGGCACAAGTTTGTAGGAGGTACTGGTAGAGCTACAAACAATGTGGATGAGATGAAAGCTGTCATCTTTTTACTTATTTTGGCCCTACAGTTTAGCATTTGTGAGATCCATATCTTTGGTGATTCCAAACCCGTGCTTGATTGGATCATACTCAATCGTCCTCCCAAAGACATTCTCTTCTGGCCACTCTATGAATACATCCTTAGATATACGAGATTATTTCATAATATTTCATTCACCCATGTTTATAGAGAAAGGAACAACACAATCGATGATTTGTCCAAAATGGGTGTTCAAGTGGAGGAAAACAAATGGAGAATGTGGTCAAGATTATGTGGCGTCATGAATGAATATGAAGTTGCATACATTCCTCTTTAAGACTGTCATTATCCAAACTTTATTGGATCATCCTTTTTTAACCAAGATTAGACATATTGGAAGCACTTTTTTTGAAGTTATACTTTGATCTCCCCTTTTTTGGGAACACCCTACTTATGATGGCTATGCAATGAATGACTACGATCACTATGTAGAATGTGATTCATTAATGAAATGAATTACGATTTTTTTTCCTGTAGAAAAAAAAACAAATTTGACTAGATATAATAAGATCTTAGATATGATAAGGAAAGAGTACAAACTACTTTGATGTCAATGTATTAAGGAATAATAAAATCATTAAACGTTCATTATAAGAAAAATGTTACACATATTTCATGATAACTTGTTTGTCTAGCCATATTTTGTGGGAACTTGTTTGTCAAAACTTCATTGGATTCTCATTGACAAGTTGGTACCAAGTGAATTCTTCAACTTGGTGCCCACAATTTTTAATGAGTCCATTATTATTCCAAGAGAAAATGAAGATATCATATAATCTCATTTCAACGATATTTTTCAAATTTCAAAACAGAATTAGTAATGATACAAATTTCAAAACAACTAATAAGCAATGGCGCGGGACATTTCCACCTCATGGCTCTTGTTAAATAAGCATGTGTTATCACATGGAATCTAGTATGAACTTTGAATTTATACATGTAAATCCACATTATGAAATATTGACATGAGGATTATGGTATATTGAAACTTATTTTTATGTAAAGGGATAAAAATGTTTTTTTTCTATGACATAAATGCCTCTACCTCTTTATACAAACATAAGTTATATATAAAGAAATAGAATTTATTTTTTCTATGAAATAAATATTTCTAACACAATTCCACATGGTAACACATTATTATTTGATAAAAACTAAGTGTTTCATTGAAGACTTCCATCACAAAAAAAATTCTAGGCATGTTATGAGCATTTTTTAGGAAAATATGTGTAAAGTTAGTAATGGGTATTTTTTGAAAACAAACATACTTACATTGAAACCAATACACCATGATGTTAGTAGGGAGCACCACTCTCTTGTTATTGCTCTCATTTGCATAAGGATCATGGTATATTGGGCCTTATCTATTTTTGTGGACTACTTCTATCAATCAATATAAGATATTAATTTTGTATAGAGAGATATTTTATGTTATAAAAACAATTCCAAGACACATATGATAGGCATGTGAAAGGGAAAATCTGTCATATTGTAAATGAGAACATTTTCAACAATACTCAAATATACATCTCACACTAAAATACAAAATAGATATTTTCAATGAAATATTGAAGGAAGAAGGCTAAACGGTTATACAATCTTGACATTTTCTTGTTTGTCTTCATTGGAATCTGAGTCATCATTGCAATCCGATTTGCAACGAACAATCTTGGTAACAACAATAACAAATACAAGATCCAAGCATTAGTTATGCCTATTGCACGATCTGTTGCAAATTTCACCAATGGTTTAGATGCATAGAAATATGATGACCATCAACTAGAAAAACAAATATTGCTATGTGTAGGGAAGAGAGTAATGTTATCGTGCAAATTATGGGTCCAATCAAGATTAGTAAATGTTGCACTTAGAGTGGTCATGCAAATAGTATACACAATTGGATCTAGCCTTCTTAGAAGAGAGAGAAACAAATCTCCCTCAAGATGGTTTGGGCATTAACTATCCATAAATTCCAATGACTGGCATTAACGAGGTCAACCATTGACATTAGTAACAATGAATGTCAAGGATTGACCTTCACAACAATGTCATGCACTACAACATTAGAAGGAATGTGAATTGCACCATCGTTCTCCTTCGAATGATATGCATTTAAGATGAAAGACACTTCACATATCTCACTTTGAAAAAAGGAAGAGTCATGCCTTCATTCTTTGTCCCTTTCACACTTAAAATTGCAATCATCAATCTATGTACTTCCCCTACCAAATGAAAATACCAATGTTGATTGCCAATATAATTAGAGTCAAACTTGATCACTACCTAGCCTTTTATTGTTTTACTCACATATGTATACTTTCTTGTACGACAAATTAATGTACATTTCATTTTACTTGGCATCCATTACATGGGTTTCGATTTATTGCTTATTAGTACTTGCAATAGGGTTTTCCTTTCAATTTCATCAACTATTATGCCTACCATAAATTAACTAGACTTGCTTTCAACACATGACATTATATTATCTGCATACATACAACTTTCTATCATTTTGCAATATACTAAGTCCTCTTTAGCGTTTTATTTCCCCTACTTTAACGATATGCTAGTTTATTTTATTTCTAATCCCAAGATTTTTTATCATAAAACCTTTTAATTCTTTTGATGGTTGTATTTTTACATTTAACCTTCTAAAATTTGAGATTTAACAAATATAAAATAAGCGCATGTGTGGGTGTGGTGTTTTATTTCAAACTTCCTACTCCATTGAAATGAATTAATGTTTCCATATCTCACACCTTTAATCCCCGTTACAAGAACATCAACTTCTTCCGATATTGTCAATGTGACCGTGGTATTACTCAACATAAGAATGGAGAGGGTTCTCTTTTTATTTTGAATTTGTGATGGGACCATGCAAAATACCTTGGCTCCATTCGTGATTTCGAATTACAAATGGAGTAAGGATCAAGTATTTTTTTAATTTAATGTCTTTTATTTTTTTAATGTTTTGACACATAAAGAGGGTGAGTTGGTGGGCAAGGATGGTTGGTAATGATGATATTCATTATAAAAAGGAATGGTGTGCATATTTGGTTATATTTCAAGTTTGGTTGGTTGTGGTTGGTTGTATATTAAGTTCGTAAGTTAATAACTGCTTGGAGATTTTTTTGGTTTGTTGTGATTGGTTGTATATTAAGTTTGTAGGTTGATAACTTTTTGGATATTTTTTTTAAATGGAGAGCTAAGAGTGGAATTTAATATTGGAGTTTGTACTTTTTATATTGTTTAATCATTGTATGCAAGCTTATGGATTTGCACTTTGTAGAAATTTAGAAGTGACAGATGTGTTTTAGGTGGACCCTCCACCTATCATTAGGATCATTCAAATGATCATAAAATGATCCTAATGATAGGTGGAGGGTCCACCCGAAACACGTCGGTCACTTCTAAATTTCTACATGCAAATCCATAAGCTTGCACACAATATTAGAGTTATTTAGGTTATTTATAAATATATTTCAATTGTTAGAATCTAATGACATAGGAAATTAAATGTTTTATTAATTTGGTATTAATGATATAGGAAATAAATTTTCTTATTAATTTGGAATTGTGATTAAATTTTAGGTTAATTTAGAAATGAGTAAAAATTTAAGAGATTTAACATGAATAAAACTTGGATCAAAGTTAAATTTTGATATGCTTTGTTTAATAATTTTTTAGATTTATAACTAGTATAGATTCGTCTTAAAATGGGATCTACCTGGCGTTGAGAGGGATCAAATCTCTCTAGGTGAAAACCCCATTTTAGAGTGGAAATGTTGAGAAAGAGTGTAATGTAATGTTTATGGTGTTAATTTATCTAATTTGTGTAGTTTTATATTTATGAAATTCTAAATATTTTAAATCTAATTTGAGCCGACATATTATTTTTTGTAGTGTTTTATTATTTTTTATAAAGGACGATGAGCACAGAAGGAGTTACACCTCTCCCCCTACTAGGCTGTAGAATGCACCTCTTCGGTGCAACAACAAAAATTCACTCATCAACTTATCATTTAAACCATTTTTTAATCTACAATATCCTTAATGAATTTATAATTATAATAAATAATATTTTTATTTTTATAAACATTAGATTATACCAACTAAAATCTATAACACAAATGACACAAACATTATAATACAAATTTGACATTTATTATCAAGTTATTTATCCTCGGCGAATTGGAGAGTGGAGTCGGGTCGTGAGTATTTTCCGCAGAGCAAGGAGTTGCACGAGGGTTTTTTGCAGAGGGTCAGGCCGCAAGGTTCATGGTCAACTCCTCCAGACAAAGACCAAGGGTTCAATCATATTCCCATGGTCGATCCCCCAGTCAAAATGATGAATGAGTATATGCGAGGAAGGCTCACTCAAGAGAGAGATTTCCCTTAGATTTTGTGCCTCTGGATGGTTGCAATTTAAAAGGATCTCATGATGTGGTTGTCTCCCTTGTTCAGAAATTCACCATTGCTATTGTGGTCATCCATAATGAAGAATTGCCTCCTCTTAAGCATGATCTAGTGATAAACTTGACAAGTGATTCCACCTTAAGGCCTTAGTTTGCTAAACAAAGTTTCCACCTTAAAATCAACTTCACCTGAGTTGCAATCAGCTATTTCGATTATTGAAGCAAAGCTTGAGACGATTAAAATAGATGGGAAGCTCGAGATTGAAAGTAGTGAGGTCCTTGCTTCGAACCATCCTATTTCTTCCACCCTAGTGGTTGAAAAAATTGAAACCCCTACCCCTCAAAACAATGTTGAAGCTGGTGATAGGGACTTCAAATTTTTTTTGCCAATAACAAGGAGTATTCAGAAAGACAACAAAAGTTGAACATCGAGGTGTGATATCATATTTCCTTCACCGCATATCGAATGAGGCAGCCTTCAACATGTGGTGTTTGTTGAATTGGGAGGTAAAAGGAGCCTCATTGAATTCATATTTGGGTTCAGGTTACAAATATGTTTGTCTATTGTTTAACACTAAAGCGACAACTCGACATGTTCTTCAATACGGTACATGGCATATTGTGGGATCCTTGGCTTTTATGCAATCCTAGAGAGCTTACTTCAACTTGAATGATAGAGGATAGGCCAACTATCCTTTATCGCTTGATTTTCTGCACTCCTTGTTGATTTGAGGCCCTTTGTGGATAGGTTCGCTTAATGATTTGGAAAAGTTTCAATTCTTGGTGGAAAAAATAATTTTTTTATCTATCACAAGAGATTTTGTAGAATTTGATTTAAATAAAAAAAGAAGCCTCCCTTTATTTCAATAATAATTGTTGATAGTGTTCGACAACATATGGTAAGGTATTTGAATTTGTCAAATGCATGTTTTTCCTACCAAGCAAATGATCATCTCATCTGTAATTTACCTCATTGAAAACCCCCTTCAAAGGATTCCCGATATTTAAAGGATGCAGATGTTTCAGTGGTAGTGGCTCTGCTTGGTAAGGGTGGCTCTTCAGTTGGTTCTACCCAATTCACCAAGGAAGGCACCCCTCAAGTTTCTATTGGAAATATTGTTCCTCCTTATACACCTGGACCTAGTACCAGGGTAGTTGGAGATGTGGTTTAGGAGATACAAAAAGACATAGGATGTTTGACACAACCAACAAATCATAGTAGCTCGAGTGGCCCCCTAGTCATTTCCCATTTCCAGATCATGAAAATAGATTTAGCATGCGGTACTGTTTTGATTCATAAAATGGAGGTGGATGCAAGTTGGTAGTTCAAACCTAATACGCATAAAGGAATTTGTTTATGGCTTATTTAGAGAGATCTGGTATCATTGTGATCCCGACTCCGAAAGTGAAATCCTTCAAGGAGGCTATGACCTACACTCCTGAGAGGAGGAATCCTTCCTTGGTGTTGACCAATAATTTCAGATCCCTGGCCAATCCCTTGTTCCCTCAATGAATCTCTCCCTTTTTTCTTGGAATGTTAGAGGGATGAAAATCTTGGGCAGGAAGAAAGTTGTTCAAGGAGTTCTTCATAAATTCAAGCCAAATATAGTCTTTTTGTAGGAGGTCAAATCGGTTGGATTTGAACTTTACAACTAAATTAATTATATTTGGAAGGGCTCGTTCTAGGCCACATATCATGATTAGGGAGGAGCAAGGGTAGTGTTAGTGATGTCTTCTTCCTTGCAGAGTTTTGTTATAGTCTCAAGGAGTGACCTAATTAATCGACGTGTGTGGATCACTTTTTTGGTTTAGGAGTGATTACATGGGTTTTGTTATATTTATGCACCAAATCTTAGTTCTGAACGTACTCATCCCTAGATGTGGATGGAGGCCTCTCTTCTAGATGTTGAGTGGATTGTTGGTTGTGAATTTAACATGGTTGAATGAGATGGTGATAGGGGAGGATGAGTTTGTTATGTGATTACCAATTCAGAGAAGCATGCTTAGACTAAGTGTAAATCCTCTCTTCATCTTGTTGACACAAATTGGGGAAGAAAAATATGGACTACAGTGGATTTTTTACTCGGTCCAATTTTAGACATGGCTCTCTTGGATCAAATTTATGGCCTGAGAGATAATATTTCCTTTTATGGTAATATGTGCCCAATTAATGTTTTGATTGCAGCAATAGGTTCAGATCACCTACCCATTATGACCTCTATGTTAGTAATCCATGTGGTTGACTCCAAACCCTCATCTTTGGTCAATCTTAATGTATCCCATTTGGAGTCTTTGTATTTTTTTGCTCTAGTACATAGTGTTTGTAACCATGTTCCTTGGCCTTAAGGGGATAGTGGTTGGATTTTGTGATGGGAAGAAACTATTCATTTTTAATGAATTTCATGATGGGGTGGAGTCATATAACTACACAAAAGCACGTGAGGGTACTTTAGGAGGCCTGAAGGCATCTACAGGATGTACATATTCTTCTAGAAGGGGACTTACATAATGTTTCCCTTTAAGAGAATGCAACTCAGTGTGAGATGGTGGTGCATAAGGAGGGGGAGTATATTACCAATGGGGTCAAGTTCATGCTAGATTGCATTGGATTCAGGAGGGCAATGAGGGGTCCAGGTTCTTCTTTAACTTCAAGAAGAAGAAAGTGGTAGAAAATAGGGTTGGGGACCTATGACATGCAGATGGGATTATTAAGGAGAACCCAACTAAGATACGAGGTATGTTTAATGGTCATTTTCAAAATATTTTCCTACTCTTTTTCAAAGTCAGTTTTGGTTTCCAAGGATTCCTGATATAGAGTGGTTCAACATAAGATCTTACTTAGTGTCCAGGAAAAGTTGGATGGAGCTTTTACAAAACGTGAACTCTTTGTTTCCCTCTCATCCATGCAGAAGGGGAAGTCACAATGTATTGATTGTTTACCTTGTGAGTTTTACAAGGTGATGTGGGATATGGTAGGGGATGGTTTTTGTAACCTTGGAGATGATTTGTGTAACCTTGCACATGAGGTTTTTACTACTGGTATCCTTTCAGAATATCTTATCCAAGACTTGATCAAGCTTATTTGAAAGAACTCTATTAGAGACTTTGTTTGGGAGTGGCACCTGATTACCTTGATGAGTGTCTCCTACAAAATTATTACAAAGGATTTGGTCTTGATACTTTTGGAGGTAGCCCAAAGAATTGTCCACCAGGAACAAACAAGTTTTGTGCAAGGCTGATTTATTTTGGATATTGTTATGTCAGCTTGGAAGGCCATGGAGTGGGACAAGGAGACTGATCAATAGGCCCTCTTTATGAAAATTGACTTCGACAAATCCAATGATCGTATTGACTATACATTCATTATAGACATGTTGACCTACCTTGGCTTTGGAAAATGATGTGTTAATATCATGAGTAATTTTTTTTCTTATGCCTCCGCTTTTGATGAATAGAATAATGTTGTCTCCCCACATACATATTCACATGTCAATTAGGAAATGATGCCTATTGGATCCTTACCTTTATGTGTTAGTGGTGTATTCTCTTGGGTATCTATTGGAAGCATACTTCTCTCAGTGTCATCTTCGAGGTGTTTTCTTCCTGGGGGGGATGCTTAACAATCACTTTGTGGATCACTCTCTTTTGTCGATTTCTAATGAACAGGAGTTGGTCACAACTAATAGGGATTGTCTTTTGGTGTTCTGTTAGGATTCAGGGGATATTGTTAGTGACACCAATACATATTACTAGTTCATTATTCTTGACGATATGCCTAAGTGGATTCTAGCTACTTGGAGGTTGTTTCGGTTGAGAGTTATTGTGAGATGCCTTGGTATTCCTTTTGGGGTTGATCTCTCTCTAGTTGCAATTTGGGATCGGTGTCCGAATAGATTGCAGCTTAAATTACTTATTTGGAAGTGCACACATTTTCGTTTTCTAGCAAGTTCGTTGTGGTGACCAGAATTTTGCAGGCCTCCCACATCAATTATGTGTCATGTTGGCTCCCTAACAAGACCCAATTCCATCGGTTGGAGCAAATTATTCGATATTATTTATGGGTGAAGTATGGTGTAACTTGTGGCATTCCCATGGTCCCTTGGGATGCTTGCATTATATGTAAGGATGAGGGAGGCCTTAGTTTAATCAATATAGTGACTCAAGGGTAGCATTTTTACAGCTAAATGGGTGGTTAGAGGTCTGGAGGGATCCTTCCCTTAGCATGTTTTTGTTGCAGTACATATTGATTTCGGCCCCCCATGTTGGCAATATCAAGGTCATTTTGTTCTATGTGATGTCATTTATGCTCCTCATAATTTTCAAATTCCATGGTCTTTCATATTTAGGAGTATTTGGGTTGCTTGGAAGAGGGTGGTAGGTCTAGTTTGATGGCAGATGTCGAGTACTAGACCAGGACGGGATCTGGACAACTAGCCAATTTGGAGTTGGAAGCATGAATGTACTCGTATTTATGACTTGCTTTGATTTCAGGAAAGAAGGCTTAGTAGAAAGCACATTCTCCTCTAGAAGTATCTTTGGGACTTTAGTGATCGTTCTTGGAAAATACTAGCGAATCGTGGCTCAGGATTTTTCTTTGTCGTCGGTGAACTGAAACTATTTTATGGAATCATTGGGCTTATTCCTTAGGAGGATATTTTTAATATGAATATTGATATGGAATGTCCCTGTTGGAGAGACTAGGAGTGGAGCTTTGGGCGTCCTTTTCCCCAATATGATTCTCGTAAACTCTACTCCATCCTACATCAATGACATTAGTTAGGTCTTATTCTTAATTCCCAATGGTTTTTTACAGATGTTGAGAGCCAGTGGATTCAACGCCTGCATGGTGTTTGGTTAATTAGAGTTTCCTATAAGACCTTGGTCTTTTCTTGTTTTTTTTAATATATCAAGGTCTTCCTTCTAAGGCCAGACTAGTCAAAATTGGTCTTTATGATGTTACCCACATTGCTCGAGGTATAAGTCAATGAAGCATATTTTATGGGAATGTTCCTTTGCTCATTCTTGTTGGAATCAAGCTCAATATCAACTGGTAAACAATATGCAGTAGTATTTGCATTCACGTGTAATTTTGTTAAGTGTCTCCAGATTGATGATTCGAGATTCCTTATCTAGTAGTTGCCATTGTTTGAGAGTTTCTATTTATATACTATTTGGAAGTTACATTGCAAGTATGTGTTTGATAATGAGGTTAGTTCATCATAATTCTTTTATCAATTATGACGTGATGAGATGCCCATGCAACTCATAGTGAAAGGGGATTTGTTGATTAAAAGACGTCAAATTGTTAAATTCAAACTCTTATTCATATTTTATAGTTGTTTTAGTTGCTCTTGAGAAGAGGATATGAAGTTCTTTGTATATATCCTTCCTTTTATTATTTTATTTTCAACTGATATGTTAGTGATTTTTGCATATATAAGAAGTATCTTTTACAAAATAAAAATAAAAATTTAGTTTACCTCAAACTCAATATTCTAATATAAATTTAACACCTATTGTCGTTCCTATGTCATTAGCTCGCCAAAACAATATTTTGGAGTTCTTTATAAACCATTTGCACTTCTGTTTTATTTTATTTTATTTGTTTGTTTTGTATTTAAAAACATATATATGTAACACCTATTGTTGTTCCTATGTCATTAGCTCGCCAAAACAAGATTTTGGAGTTCTTTATAAACCATTTGCACTTCTGTTTTATTTTATTTTATTTATTTGTTTTGTATTTAAAAACATATATGAATAACTTATCTTTTCAAGATGAGGATGTGAGACACTCACTTTTTTAACACTTTGTATAATACAAGCTTTGCTTATTCATAGTGAGTTTTAAAAAAAAAATGTGCTTTTGAATTAATTGGTTGCAAATTAAGAAAATGGTTTCCATTTTCCTTATGAATCCTTTCATTTAGCTAACAAGTCTCCCACTAATGGAAGTTATGTTAATTTTGGATGTTTGTATTTTTAAGTGGAATGGAGATGTTGATTACTTTTTTAGATTCATGATGCATCTTCATCTTACTTGAGGTTTGTTTTTACCATTATCACATGAAAAAAAAAATAAGGAGACATTGAACCTATATCCACATCACATCACTTAAAGGGAGAATTGGGAACATTAGTCAATGTTACAAATCTCAATCGTTCTACATGATCAATTAGAGTCTGGTATGGATGTTTCTTCTTTGTTGGTTACCATCCTTTGCTTTTATTACTTTTATATTTTTCCCTAGAGAGACTAAGACTATTGGACATGAATCTTTAAAATTGCATGTCTAATGACAAATCCTAGCCTGCATTGAAAGGTTGTATTACTATAATCTAAGCGATGGGTCCATTGACAATCTTCACATTGTACAATGGTATGATCACATGAATTTTCATTTAGGCTAACATCTACACATATTATAATAAACATGATTATTTCATTGTACCTAGTTAGAGTTAATTTTTATAAATTCAAAGAGAATATTTTCGATCTTTGTCATATTCTCATGTGCCACGAGTAGATAGTGAGAGTCAATACTCTAATCCAAACTAGGGTTATACATATAGACATTCTAGCTAGTTGGTTGAACTTTGAGAATAAAGGTTCAAGGAAATGAGTAGTGTTTCCTTAGCAATGTGGTTTTGTTTCCATGACTATGTCACTATTCCATGATATTTAAATTGATAATGAAGAAATCTTTAGAGAAAATGTTTATTGCTAATAATTTGTAACAATTATTGGTAAGTCATTTGGTAAAAGTCGTGAACTTGATTAAATTCCATCAAAGTTGTAAATTAAATCCTTGTGTAGGCAATTCTTGATTTCCTTATTGAGTGTTGATGGGTCCACCTTAAACTTTGGGATAACTTCTAAGCTCTCCACAATAATAACCCATGATTGAGGAATCTTAAGATCCAAAAGAGATGAAGGTGTACTTTGACATTTTTTGTGAGGGGCATGAGGAAGGTGGCATGACTCTACTTGGAACTCCTCTGTAAATACCTAGCACTAAGAACAAGGTGGAATCATACTAAATTTCATAATCAACCATGGTGTATGTCTTTCGATGGTTGACCAAAAATGATCATCCTTTGGTGGACAACCAAACACTCTTCCTTATCTTGTATTTTAGTATTTATGTTAGTGAGAAAATATGCATTCTACCTCTAAAGTGACAGTGATTCAAAGAGAATTATTACAAACATTATACACCATTTCTTTGATTGAAACCAAAATTCCTTGTTTTACATTTCATGAAAATTAAGGGAGCATCCTTCCAATGCTTATAAACATTTTGTCAAATGGTTGGTATGCATATTCCAACCTTCAATGCCATGGAAAAATATGTAGCAATAACATTGCTTGCAAAGAAATCTCATACATAAGTTTTTTAATGCACCAAATTTCTCCCAAAAAAACAAAAAAAAATAACACCTTCCTCGAAAATAACTACCCTAATGAGAAAAGAAGCATAATTTCTTCTTTAAATCCATTCAATGAAACTTCTATGGAATGCTCAAAATGCATACAACATCATAAAGAAACACAACTTTTCCTATATTTATATATCTTAAAAGCAAACAGGAGAATCTCATGCTGGAAGGTGTGCTATTTGTCTCTTGGGGGTCGACTAGTGCTGGTGACTTCGGTACTTCAGGGCATTCCAGTATACTAGATGTCTCTTTTTTCTCTACCTCATATTTTTATTAATAAAATCAGAGGGAATATTTTTAATTTTCTTTGGGATAGAAACTTGACTAGCGATAAGTGGCATCTAGCGTCGTGGAAATCTCTGTCGCTACCTCGAGCTCTTGGTGGCTGGGTTATTAAAACCTTAAGTGTTTTCAATGCTGCACTTTGTGCTAAATCTCTATGGAGATCCTTTTTCAGCCCTAGTTTATGGGGGAAGGTGGTCAAGGAAAAATATTTTAAAGGTTTGGATTTCACATATTGGTTGAGAGATGGTCTAAGTTTTAGATTTTCAAGTTCTGTTGTTTGGAGAAGCTTGACGAAGATTTTGTCGATCATTATGAAATATATAAGCTGGAAAGTGGGAAGAGGGATTCAAATGTTCATTGGGATTGGCGATTCCTCTTACCTTTCACGCTCCTTAACCAATGAGCTTCATGCCCGGAATAGGTTTGTTTTGAAAGATATTTGTTTTGAAGGTGTAAATGGTATATGGGCAGACTCGGAGGTGTTGGGTCTGTCTGACAAAAATGCATTTGAATGGGATAATTTCATCCTTGTGCTGAAGAAAGGGAATGTCTCGCTAAATAACTCTCCTGATGAGGTGGTTTGGCTATATAACTCTAAAGATGGTAAGGTGAATGCAAATTTGGCTTATAATTTGGCGATCACTGGACAAAATGTTGGCAGAATTAAATGGTGGCTGAAGTGGCTTTGGAAAGGGATTCTCCCTTTGAAAATAAGATTATTTACTTGGCTATGTCTTAACAACAAAATCCTGACATGGGATGGATTGCAGAGAAGAGGTGTTTCAAGCCCTGGCAGATGTTCTCTCTGTCGCTTGAAGTTGGAGACAATTGCGCATTTGTTTGGTAATTGTTTCTTTTTTCAGCAGGTTTGGTTGTCTCTTATGAATCACTTCCACATTCATCATTGTTGGGAAGGAAAGTCTGTGGAGGACAATTTACTTAGCTGGTCCAATAAGAGGCGTCCCTACAGTTATCTTCCCTTATTTGTATTGTGGGAAGTTTGGAAAGCTAGAAATGCTGCCATTTTTTCTAGTTTTGTGTATAAGCCTGAGGTGATATATCTTAAGATTCTATCATCTATTTCTAAATGGGGCAAAAATTATCCCCCATTAAAGAGCAGGATACACTCTGCCCCTTTATTGCGGCGAGAGAATCCTGTTGGTTTTTTTTATGGAGCGTCAAAGAAAGGTGTATGTGGGGCCGATTTTGTTATCAAACTCAATAATAGCAGAATTTTTAGAGGTTGGTTAAAGGCTAGTCTGGGATCTAATACTCAGGCTGAAGTCATTGGTTTGTGGAGTCTCCTTCATTGTGCTCGAATTTGGGGGGTCGATCATTTCCAGGCCTTAGGGGACTCCCAAGTGGTTATAAATTGGGTAAAGGGCAATGCTTGTTTAAAGTCGTTGGAACTCACACACTGGTTAGAGAGCATTATGCTAAAAAAGAAGGAGTTCTCTTGGATTTCTTTTGATCATGCCTATAGAGAATTCAATCAAGATGCGAATGATTTATCTAAGCTGGTCTTGGGTGATATGGATGGCTTAATCCACTACTCCTTTGTCTTGGATGGAGCGGCCATTGAAGCTGGCAGTTTTGTCTTCTTTTAATTCATGACATTGGCTCCTTTGAATATAGAAAGGATTCTGCAGTAATTTTGGTTCCCATTTTGTTATATCAGTCATCTTCTTTATGTCGTCTATTGGATGGATTTATAGAGCTTTCTACTAATTGTAATTTTGACTAAGTAGATTGTTAATGGCCTCGTGATGGCCTCTTTGCAGAAATTGTACTTTACAAAAATTGTACTATTGGAACAACTTTTTTTAATAAAAAGTTGTCTTATTTTCCTTAAAAACAAGCAAATCTTAAAAGCAAGCATACAAACCTACCTTTCAAGAATAAAATTAGAATTTAAAAAACATTCCATTTAGTGAAAAAAAACAATCTTAACAATGCCACCAAACATTTTGACAATTTGCTTATATTTTTTTACTAATTGTTTAAATTATTCGATAAACAAAATAGCATATAACAAACATTTTTTCCATTAAATTTCAACATGGAAAAAATCGACCACCATGCCAAAAGTGAAAAGTGTATACTAATTACGTAGACTTGTTGCATCATAGCAACGTAATCATTACTATGCTAATTCAACGTATTAGCAATAACCCTCGTCCACTCCTTTAGTCCTCCAACTATGGTGGAAAACTACCTCGATCTTCTATCTCCGCATTGTAGCTTTCCTTTCTAATTTGTATTTAATATATTTCTTTCTTTTATGAATTCAAAAGGATTCTTTGCTTCAAATATCTTTGTATAACAATGATAGTTCTATTAACCTACTTAGAATATTCATGGATATTAATATCAATTCAAATTTAAATATATTAAGCCACGGTTGTTATGAACCCGTGAAACCTACCAAGAATCAAAGTTTATTAGTTATGAGTATCAATTTGTAACTAAACGCATGCTTTTGACTAACTATAAATAGTTAGATTGTAGTGGGCATTAGGGTTGGAATTTCAAATGGCGGACACCCGTCAAAATTGCCGGTAACTAACAAAATCTGAAACGTTTTCTGTATTCTAAGCCAGATTTTGACGGTCTCAGCAAAATCTTAGCTGTATTTGACAGGTAAATTGACCCATCATGGGCATTTACCCGTCAAATTCCATACCTGGTGGGCATGAGCCTCATCACGACCCCAGCGTGAAAGCGATTGAAGATACACCATCCTACCTCACGGAGGGTGTGGATTGCTAGAAAGAGTCAATCGGTATATATATATATATAGACTCTCTTGGGTTGGTATAGTCGATACCTACAAATGGTGTACAAAAAGTATGACTAATTACCAAGCAAAGAGGCGTGTATTGTAAATGGGTTTGCAAATAATGGTCTCTCTAAGCATTGAGAAGTTTTTATTTTTTTAGACTCCAAAATTATTGTTTTGCTAACAAGACAAAGGTTCTTTTCAAAACAGAGGAACGAGATCAAGCTCCAATCACACAACGTCAATCTTCTCAAGAAAATTAAGGATCCAAATATACTCCATATTCGATGCCATAGGAACTCTCAAACCGAAAAACTTGCTCATAACTTAGTTTACTTGGAACATGGATTTCTAGTTAAAAGAGCGGGCCATCCTCAACGTTGGTGGCTCCCCATGGTGTGTAAGGTTCTTTAATCCCCCTCATAAACCAGTATTATAAGAAATAATATCTATGTGTGTGCCAAGCATTGCATATTATCTGCCTTTAGTATGGGAGTCAAAACCTATTCAATCTATCGCATGGGAGAATTCTCTCGAACTTTAGACTCACGTGGGATGGAGATTGCTTGGGGTTATACGGCTAACATCTAAGATTTGCAAGACAGTTATGGGAGAAACCTAGGCATTGAAAGAAGAATCCCCAACTTGGACGTGGCTAGATCAACCGTGTGATTGGGAAGGTTGTGTTTTGGTGACTTGCTTACCTTGGTTGCTAACAGAAGGTGGTGAATCAAGGGGGGGTGAATTGTGTCCACTCTATCTTATGGATACAAGGTTATGAAAGTTGGCATCATGGCTCAGTTAACCTTAGAATTGGGCCACTGGAGCATACACGAGGTTTCCTTATTTTATGGATTGCTATAAGTTGTTTGAGGTAGAAAAGTATTGTCATGGATAGGGAAGGTGTATGTATGGGGCCATTGTAAAAGGGCGAGGTAGGTTGTTGCTATAGGGACCTTCAAGATGTCAAGGCGGATATGAGAGATGTAAAAGGCACATTCCACACCCTCAACTCCAAACTCAAGGGGGAAATAGATGCAATGAACCAAATAGCCACGCAGGAAGCAAGGATAGACTCACATGTGGACAACTTGGAAGCACAAATAGGGGCGTTGATTGCTCATCTAGATTGTTTGGCAATCACAACTGAGGCGCATGAGGAATATATAGCAGGTGTGCAACCCTTCAATTCTCCACAGAGGAGCAATAGGTTCGTGGAAGAGGACTCAGTTATGCAGCTAGTTCGGGCAATGGTGGAACTATCTAGTTCTCTCAAATTAGAAGCAAGGATGCAAGACCCGAATGAAGGCAAGAATGGCAATAACAACCACAACATAAGTTAGGAAATCCATAGAGGTTTTTAGTATTTTGGTTCTAGGACAATTTAATAGATGACATAGTACTAGTTTTTTTGTCTTTGACTCATGGAACTATGATGAACTGCAAGTTTTTTGTACATTTTATGACGATCCCTAGACCCTTTGGGAATTTTGTAATGAAATGATATGTTTCCTATTTGGTTGTTTTCTAACAACAATTTAATACAAAACCCCTACCCATTATCTTAAAAACTAACCCCCTTTTATTAACAATTTTTAAACTTAATTGAATGGTTGTTTTTTCTTAAAAAGATTGCAAAATATAACTAATTTATTAGGTGTCTATGGACAATCATATTCACTACCCTCAAAAAATCAACTAACAATTCTAATATTGCTCAGATAACTAGCAGAAATTATGTAATAAAAAAAACTATAAACCATAAAGAAGAATCTCCACTTACTTGATGACCAACTTAACGAATTTTGCATGCATACCTTGTCCTCAATCAAACACTAGGTCCTCTATTTGCAACAATAGTTGGGGGAACAACTCTCCACCTAACCAATTCCCAATAGAAGTTGACCCCTCCGAGCCCTCAACAATTAACCATATTCCAGTCCAAGTGAGACCTTACTCTTTTCTCTATCAACCT
The DNA here is from genome assembly GCA_001517045.1 of Pseudotsuga menziesii. Classification (NCBI taxonomy): domain Eukaryota; kingdom Viridiplantae; phylum Streptophyta; class Pinopsida; order Pinales; family Pinaceae; genus Pseudotsuga; species Pseudotsuga menziesii. The sequence goes on along the minus strand of LPNX010911226.1, from coordinate 99,262 downwards.
ATATACAACAATCTCTTCCTCCCTAACCTCCCTCTCAATAGGCGCACTCACAAACAACAAAAAACTAGTACAAATAAGCAATCAACCCCCAAACTTAACCAATAAGACTGGCTCCTATGTTTTGTTCTTGTCCCCTTTTAATACCTAATTTCGTATTTTACTCAATTTCTTAATTATTGCATGGATGACACATTTTTCATCCATGCACCTAAATTAAATTATCATGCACATATTTTTTCTTTATTTGTACATATTAATTGACATTTTCATTATTACTATATGCTCATTGCTTCACTCAGATGAAACTATCTACATTATTTCATCATTCTTTTCAGTCTTTGTGGTTTAGTCCCCGACTTGTGGGAAACAAACCCTCAATTTAAGTCATTTCACTTTTTAGTAAGGTGGGCTCTAAACTTCAAAAGATTATGATGCCCCATATAAATAAAGGATCCTGACATTCATTTATAACAAGACAAGGTTTCGAATGTGTACTTGTTTCTTTTTATTGGAGCATTTGAGCTAGGCACACCTCTCTTTTTGGAATACTTATCTTGTGATGAATGGTGGAATGATGAATTTCTAGGGTTTACTATCCTATAAGATTGATTCAAATAATAGTTGTAATAACTCGTGAATAAGGAGGATCTCAAAACTCTCTCTCTTGCGCTTTCCTTAGTAGATGTTGGTAAGATCTTTCCATTTTTCTTGTTTGACGTTGTTTTTACACCTTAAGCCACGTAAATTCGGGTTTTATTGGCATCTTGTCCTTCTTGTCTAAGGGGACTTTCCTCTTGAAGGACCTCTCCACTGTGTGCCTTGGGATTCATTGTTTTCCCTAATTAGGGTTTGGCTACTTTGACCTAGTCTTGGGTTACTAGCCTCTGCCCTTATTGGTAAATCTTGAATAGCCAAATTGAGTAGGGATGTTGACATCGATCTCTAATTACCCTAGGGTTGAAGACTAATGTCATAACCCCTTATTTTCTCCTTTTTATCAAAATTTTGACATACTAATTAGAGGAAATTTGGGGTCTAAAATGGGCCTTATAAGAAAACGTGCCAAAATAAGTTTTTGTGAGTTGGAATTCAAGAACCAATAGAATTTCAATAAAATAAGTCAACCATAATGGTTGAATTAACATATTTGTCATTAAAAAAAACTACTTTTTTTGTTCGTATTTTCGACATATCTCATTGTGTTTTTACTCAAATTTCGATCGGGAGAGCTCGTTGGATGCGAAATTTGATTCCGCATCCAACGAGTACCCACACTGCATATTTTTTTACGGATTCCGCTACCCCAAAAACAAAAAATACCTGAAAAAACGTGATGATGACATCATCATCACATTTTTTCAAATATTTCTTGTTTTTGGGGTAGCAGGGTCCATCAAAAGTATGCAGTGTGGGTACTCGTTGGATGCGGAATCAAATTCCGCATCCAACGAGCTCTCCCGATCGAAATTTGAGTAAAAACACAGGGAGATATGTCGAAAATACGAACACAAAAAGTAGTTTTTTTCTTTCTTCCTCCAAAATTAATCAATATTATTTTATTATTTTAACTATTATTTTATTATTTTAACTATTATTTTATTATTTTCCTTAGGAGGCCCATTTTAGACCCCAAAATTCCTCTAATATATATTGTCAAAATACCAAAAAAAATAAAAAAAAATGGAAAATCCTAAAAAGTTAGAAAAATTCATATCACAAAAAATATTTGGAATTTAGAACTTCTATGGTAATGCCCCGATGGTAAGCCCCGGACATATGTGATGTGATTATTCTTTTAATTATTGTGGCAATAGGTGCCTGGACTATGGACTATGGACATCATCATCATCGTCATCATTATTATTATTATTATTATTTACTCTTAATTAAATAAATAGCTCAACATGGACAACTAGAGTAGTTGGGGGGTTATGGATTCCACATGTGAGGGGGGGTTGGGGTTAGGGGTTGTTTTTCTCCCTAACATTACTTTATGTTTCTTAGTTTTTATTTTATTGGACTATGGAGATCCTATTACACCTCATTGATGCTTCGCATGCACTGATGCACTCATTCACCCTCACTTGATGTGAATATTCTGTATTTGATGTCAACCGGACCCACTCTATCATCACTCATGTCTTATCCGCCCTATTTTACTATTTTGTCAACTATGCACTGGATTTTTGTAAATCCCACACTAATTCAAGTTCTCTTCAGTTAATCGGAGTAAATTTGGATCAATTCAAGTTGTCTTCAATGCATGGGAGTGAATTTAGGGAAATTCGAGTCATTATTGGTCAATTCGAGTTGTATTTAGTGCATGGGAGTGATGAGGGAATTTGAGTCTTCTCTAGTGCATGGGAATGATTTTGGGGTAAATTCGAGTCAGCTTTGGTAGATTCAAGTTGATCTCATGAGAACGTGAATGGTCTCTAGTGATTGGGAGTGTTTAATTTGAGTCAGTCTAAGTGGATTTGAGTTCCCCTCAGTGAATTCGAATTCACTAAGGGATTTTACCAAATCACTAGATGACCATTCGAGTTGCTTTCAAGTAAACCTAAGCTAGCCTCTATAGGTGAATTCGAATTTCTGTGAAAGGATTCAAATGAGCATTCATTCATTATTCTTAGTTTTGGAGAGTATCTCTCTCATGAATTCAAATGCTTGTGGATGGATTCGAATTGTCTTTACACATAACTATTACATCCTTTTTGTTTTGCAAGGGAAAATGTAGTCATGTGAGGGTGATTGAACACTGACCTATTCCATTGTGGAGCTTGGTTAGATTTGATATTGAACATATAAATAACTCAAGACCATAATTTGTCTCTGATCTAGTCATGTGAATCCTGAAGGTGGATGGTGATGCCCTGAGGAACTGGTTTGGTGAAGGGAATCCCATTGCACCAGGTAGTGTTGATGTAGATAAAGTAAGTGGCGAGGGATTGTGTTGTTTTTCTTAGGTTGTGTCCTAAGTATTTTATCTTGAGATATGATTTTGAGAGTTCCCTAGCATGTGGGTCCATGAACTCAGCTTGGGGGTGACCTGTTCAAGTATGATTGACTTGAATATGTCTAAGGATGTGTGAAACATTGCCCCGTTGAATCTAGTCGCACTATTAAGGTATCAGTATTCTTTGGAAAATATTTACCATATTTATTGTTGCATATGTGCCCGCGGAGGTTGAGTTATACCTGTTATTTATGCTGCAGATTCGATTATATTCTTATGTTATATGGTTGATTTAGTAGTGTTAAATTTGCATCTTTTAGAGCAGATTTGTTTATGTGTTATAGTAATTAGTAGATGTTGTCTTGTTTATGTTTTATGGTAGCCAGTATATATGTTTTTTAGGAAAACTATATGGCCTTAGATGTTAGCTCTGGATCAGATATTAGACATGTTTAAATGGTTGTAGATCGGTGTTATAAATCTAATTTAATTGGTGTCGTAAATCTGATTTACTTTGGTATTGGAAATCTAAATTGTTTAGCGTCATAAATAGATTTTGTTAGCACCTGTATATTTGATTTTATTATGTGGTTTAATGTTTGCAATAGACATGATGTTGATGGTTTAAATTACATGTGAAAATTTTACTTAGACCTGGTTGTGTTCATGTTACAATTACTTTGTATCTCATGTACATTGGGGAAAAGTTTGCATTGGAAGTGTCGCCTTCCTTTAATGGATGATTGTTTTCTTTATTTGGCTTGTTGCCATGTTGGATTAGCATTAAATAAAACTTATTCCACTACACAATCTCTCGAATCATCCCTTTCCCTGTTAGAATCACGATGTATCCAACCCTAGTGATGTGATTTGGGGTTTGGCACACTACATTTTCTTTGCTAGAAAAGTGGGTTGTAGTTGATTTTATGGTAGATTTTCAAGGGCATCCTCTTCCCATGTTTGATTTGTGAGGCTTTATGTGACTTGTGCATACTAGGGTTTCTTTTTGCATATTTGTTATAACATGTATAACATGTACATTGATCAATTCACTTAACTTTGAAGGCCCAAAAAGTAAGGATTTAAGCCTATATTGATCCACAAGGGGTTGGAGATCCATAGGAAAACATTATAAGCTAGACCACCATAAATTTAAGGGTTGATGTAGGGAATAAACCATATTTGGTTTTACAGTTTCATGTCTTATTTAGTGCTTCGCTTCACCCTTCGTAAGATTGTCGGTTTCCCTACTATACAAAGTACATCTCATATGGTAAACTGGCATTGTTTTGATCGATTTTTAACATTTTTCTTAAGTTTTTGACTACTGCAACTTCATAGCAATAGTAACATATTTAAGTTATCTTTCTTGGAAATTGTTATAATTTTTTATAACTCCTTCCTCTCACCTAGTGTCTTACATACTTCATGTTTTTACTTAATAAGGCACCGATCTTGCTGCTAGGTTTCTTGGGAAAGGTGTTTGTGTGTTTCTTGAGTAATTGCAAATATTATTCACCAAAATTTAGGGACACCCCCTTGGTCTTAGGAGTTGACCTTAAGTGTTAAGGATATAGGTTGTGGTGACATTGGGATCTAGCTTCTCTCATGCTTACCACTCATTCCACCATGATTTGTGACCATGATCAAGGGTGCTATTTAGAGTGGTAACACCAATTGAGAAAAATATTTTTGTTTGTACTGGGAATTCCAATTTCCAATTAGTTTTCCACCACCAAATCCTCTTTGTAACCAAATTCTTTTTTATTTTCATTGAATACCTCAACTTAGTAGTATATACCCCATTGCCTGGATTCTTGGACCATTTAAGTTGATGTTACTCATTTAACAATTTGATTGCACTATGTTGAAGAGATTTACATATTGACTTTATTCATTAGCCAATTTACCAATTTAGTCAATTTGGAGTTGGAAAATAGAAGGTACTTGTATTTATGACTTGCATTGATTTTAGGCAAGAAGGATTAGTAGAAAGCACATTCTCCTCTAAAGGTGTCTTTGGGACTTTAGTGATTGTTCTTGGAAAATACTGGTGAACCATGGCTTAAGAGTTTGCTTTTTCGTCGGTGAACTGACCCACTTTTATGTAAATCATTGGGATTATTCCTTAGGAGGATATTTTTAAGATGAATATTGATATGGAAGGTCCCTTTTGGAGAGACTAGGAATGGATATTTGGGTGTCCTTTGCCCTAATATGATTCTCATAAACTCAACTCCATCCTACATCAATGACATTAGTCATGTCCTATTCTTAATTCCCGATGGTTTTTTACAAATGCTGAGAGTCAGTGGCTTCAACGTCGGCATGGTGTTTGGTTAATTATAGTTTCCTATAAGATCTTAGTCTTTTCTTGTTTTTTTTATATATTAAGGTCTCACTGCTAAGGCTCGGCTAGTTAAAAGTAGTCTTTATGATGGTCGTTTCCCATGTTGCTCAAGGTCTAAGTCAATGAAGCATATTTTATGGGAATGTACCTTTACTCATTCTTGTTGGGCTCAAGCTCAATCTAAGCTAGCAAACATTCTACAAGGATATTTCCATTAGCGTGCACTTTTGTTAAGTGTCTTCAGATCGATGATTCGAGATTCCCTATCTAGTATTTGGCATTGTTTGAGAGTTTCTACTTTATATACTATTTGGAAGTTATGTTGCAAGTATGTGTTTAATAATGAGGTTAGTTCATTGGAATTCTTTTCTCAATTATGACATGATGAGGTGCCCATGCAATTCATAGCCAAAGAGGCTTTGTTGATTAAGGACACCAAATTGTTAGATTCAAACTCTTTTCAACTAATATGTAAATATTTTTTGTATATATAAAAAGTATCTTTTACAAAATAAAAATAAAAAAAAATTTAACCTCAAACTCAATGTTCTAATATAAATTTAACACATATTGTTGTTCCTATGTCATTAGCCCCCAAAACAAGATTTTGGAGTTCTTTATAAGCCATTTCCATTTATGTTTTATTTAATTTTATTTATTTATTTTGTATTTAAAAACATATATAAATAACTTATCTTTTCGAGATGAGGATGTGAGACACTCTCTCTTTTTTAACACTTTGTAGAATACAAGCTTTGCTTATTCATGGTGAGATTTTACATTTTGAAGCTAAAAATGTGCTTTTGAATTAATTGGGTGCAGATGAAAGAAAATGGTTTCCATTTTCCTTATGAATCCTTTCATTTAGCTAACAAGTCTCTCACTAATGGAAGTTATGTTAATCTTAGGTTTTTTTCATTTTTAAATGGAATGGAGACGTTGATTACCTTTTTAGACCTAAATTGTGCAATTCATGATGCATCTTCATATTACTTGAGGGTTTTTTTTACCATGATCACATGCAACAAACAAGGAGATATTGAACCCCTATCCACATCACATCACATAAAGGGAGGATTGGGAACATTAGCCCATGTTACAGATCTTGATTCTTGTACATAACTAGTTAGAGTTTGGTATGGATGTTTCTTCTATGTTGGTTATCATCCTTTGTTTTTATTACTTTTATATTTTTCCCTAGAGGGACTAAGACTATTAGACATTAATCTTTCAAATTTCATGTCTAATGACAAATCCTAGCCTGCATTGAAACATTGTACTACTATAATCCAAGCGACGGGGCCATCGATAATATCCACATTTTACAATGGTATGATCACATGAATTTTCATTTAGGCTAACATCTACACATATTATAATAAACATGATGATTTCATTGTACCCAGTTAGAGTTAATTTTTAGAAATTTACAGAGAAAATTTCCCATCTTTGTCATATTCTCATGTGCCACAAGTAGATAGTAAGAGTCAATACTCTAATCCAAACTAGGGTTATACATATAAACATTCTAGCTAGTTGGTTGAACTTTGAGAATAAAGGTTCAAGGAAATGAGTAGTGTTGTCTTAGCAATGTGGTTTTGTTTCCATGATTGTGCCGTTATTCCATGCTATTTAAATTGACAATTGAGAAATCTTTGGAGCAAACGTTCATCGCTAATAATTTGTAACAATTGTTGGTAAGTCATTTGGTAAAAGTTGCAAACTTGATTAAATTCCATCAAATTTGTAAATTAGATCCTTGTGTAGGCAATGCTTGATTGCCTTATTGAGTGTTGATGAGTCCACCTTCAACTCTGGGATAACTTCTAAGCTATCCACAATAATAGCCCATGATTGAGGAATCTTACTATCCAAAAGAGATGAAGATGTACTTTAACAACAAAAAAATTGTGAGGGGCATGAGGAAGGTGGCATGCCTTTACTCGGAACTCCTTTGTAAAGACCTGGCACTGAGAACAAGGTGGAATCATACTAAATGTCATAATCAACCATGGTGTATTTGTCTTCCAATGGTTGACCAAAGACAATCATCCTTTGGTGGAAAACCAAACACTCTTCCTTGTCTTGCATTTTAGTATTTACGTTAGTGATAGAATATGCATTCTACCTCTAAAGTGATAGTTATCCGAAAAGAATTGTTACAAACATTTATACACCATTTCTTTGATTGAAACCAAAATTTCTTGTTTTACATTTCATGAACATCAAGGGAGCATCCTTCCAATGCTTATAAATATTTTGTCAAATGGTTGGTATGCATCTTCCAACCTTCAATACCATGGAAAAATATATAACAATAACATTGCTTGCAAAGAAATCTCATAGACTAGTTTTTTAATGTACCAAAATCCCCCTCTCCAAAAAAATAAAAAAATAATACCTTCCTCGAAAATAACTACCCTAGTGAAGAAAGAAACATAATTTCTTCTTCAAATCCATTCTTTGAAACTTCTATAAAATGCTCAAAATATATATAAGATAATGAAAAAAACACAATTTTTCCTATATTTATATATCTTAAAAGCAAGTATACCAGCATACTTTTCAAAAATAAAATTGGAATTTAAAAAACATTTCAACAATTTAAAAAGACGATGTTAACAATGCCACCAAACATTTTGACAATATTTTTTACTAATTGTTTAAATTATTTGATAAACAAAATAAAATATAACAAACCTTTTTTCCATTAAATTTGAACATGGTTTTAAAAAAAATCGACCACCATGCCAAAAGTGAAAAGTGTATACTAATTACATCATAGCAACGTAATCATTACTATGTGAATTCAACGTATTAGCAATAACCCTCGTCCAATCCTTTATTCCTCCAACTACATGTATCTTCTCTCTCCGCATTGTAGCTCTCCTTGCAAATTTGTATTTAATATTTCTTTCTTTTATGAATTCAAAAGGATTCTTTGTTTCAAATATCTTTGTATAACAGTGATAGTTCTATTAACCTACTTAGAATATTCATGGATATTAATATCAATTCACATTTAAATATATTAAAGCCACGGTTGTTATGAAGCCGTGAAACCTACCATGAATCGACGAAAATATAGTCGATACCTATGAATGGGGTACAAAAAGTATGTCTAATTACTAAGCAGAGAGGTGTGTGTTGTAAATGGGTTTGTAAATAACTGTCTCTTTAGGCATTCATAAGCTTCTTATTTTTTTAGACTCCAAAATTATTGTTTTGCTAACAAGACAAAGGTTATTTTCAAAAGAGACGAAGGCGATCAAGCTCATATCATGCAACATCAATCTTCTCAAGAAATTAAGGATCCAAATATACTCCATATTCGACACCATAAGAACTCTCAAAATGAAAAACTTGCTCATAGCTTAGTTTACTTGGAACATGAATTTCTAGTTAAAAGAGTGGGCCATCCTCAACGTTGGTGGCTCCCCACGGTGTGTAAGGTTCTTTAATCCCCCTCATAAACCATTATTATGAGCAATAATATCTATGTGTGTGCCAAGCAAAGCATATTACCTGCCTTTAGTATGGGACTCAAAACCTATCCAATCTATTGCATGGGAGAATTCTCTCGAACTTTATACTCATGTGGATGGAGATTGTTTGGGGTTATACACCTAACATCTAAGATTTGCAAGATGATTATGGAAGAAACCTACGCATTGAAAGAAGAATTCCCAGCTCATACAAGGTTAGACCAATTGTGTGCTTGGGGAGGGTGTGTTTTGGTGACCTTCTTACCTTAATTGCTAACAGAAGGTGGTGAATCAAGGGGGGGGTGGGTGAATTGTGTCCACTCTGTCTTATGGATACAAGGTTATGAAAGTGGTGATCACATATTAGTTAACCTTAGAATTTGGCCATTGGAGCATACAAGAGGTTTCCTTATTTTATGGATTGTTGTAAGTTGTTTGGGGCAGAAAATTATTATCATGGATATGGAAGGTGTATGTATGGGGCCAAAGCAAAAGGGTGAGGTGGGTTGTTTCTATACGGACCTTCAAGATGTCAAGGCGGATATGAGAGATGTAAAAGGCACATTCTGCACCCGCAAATCCAAACTAGGGGGATTAATAGATGCAATGAACCAGATAGCCACGCAGGAAGCAAGGATAGATTCACATGTGATAATCCAAAAAAGTTAGAAAAAATCATATCGCAAAAAATATTTGGAATTTAGAACTTCTGCAGTAATGCCCCAATGGTAAGACCTAGACATATGTGATGTGATTGTTCTTTTTATTATTGTGGCACTAGGTGCCTGGACTATGAACTATGGACATTATTATTATTATTATTTACTCTTAATTAAATAAATATCTCAACATGGACAGCTAAAGTGGTTGGGGGGTTATGGATTCCATGCACATGTGAGGGGGGGTTGGGGCTAGGGGTTGTTGCTCTCCCTAACAATACTTTATGTTTCTTATTTTTTTATTTTATCGTACTATGGAGATCCAATTACACCTCATTGATGCATTACATGCACTCATGCACCCTCACTTGATGGGAATATTCTTTATTTGATGTCAATGGGGCCCACTTTATCATCACTAGTGTCTTGTGCGCCCTATTTTACTATTTTCAAACCATGCACTAGATTTTTGTAAATCCCACACTAATTTGATTTGTCTTCAGTTAATCAATGTAAATTTGGGTCAATTCAAGTTGTCTTCAATGTATGGATGTGATTTTACAGGAATTTGAGTCATTATTGGGTAATTCGAATTGTATTTAGTGCATGGGAGTGATAGGGGAATCCAAGTCAGTCTTGATGAATTTGAGTCTTTTCTAGTGCATGGAAATGATTTTGGGATAAATTCGAGTCAATTTTGGTAGATTCGAGTTGATATCATGAGAAATTGAATGGTCTCTAATGATTGTGAGTGTTTTAACAATGAATTTGATTCAGTCTAGGTGGATTTGAATTCACTAAGGGCTTTTATCAAATCAGTAGATGACCATTCAAGTTGCTTGCTAGTGAACCTAAGCTAGCCTTTTCCAGTGAATTCAAATTGCTATGAAATGATTCAAATGAGCATTCATTCATTATTCTTGGTTTTGAACAGTTTCTCTCTCATTAATTAAAATGCTTGTGGATGGATTCAAATTGTCTTTTACACATAGCTATTGCATCCTTTTTGTTTTGCAGGGGAAATTGTAGTCCTGTGAGGGTGATTGAACACTGATCTATTCCATTGTGGAGGTTGGTTAGATTTGCTATTGAACATAGAAATAACTCAAGACCATTATTTATCTTTGATCTATTTGCGTGAATCCTAAAGGTGGATGGTGATGTCCCGAGGGACTGGTTTGGTGAAGGGAATCCCATTGCACTAGGTAGTGTTGATTCAGAGAAAGTAAGTGGCGAAGGATTGTGTTGTTTTTATTAGGTTGTGGCCTAAGTATTTTATGTTGAGATATTATTTTGAGAGTTCCCTACCATGTGGATCCATGGTCTCAGCTTGGGAGTGACATGTTCAAGTATGATTGACTTGATTGTGTCTAAGGATGGGTGGAAGGTTGTCATGTTGAAGCTAGTCATGCTATTAAGATACAAGTATTCTTTGGAAAATATTTACCATATTTATTGTCGCATATGCTCCCATGGAGGTTGAGCTATATCTGTTATTTATGTTGCAAATTTGATTCTATTCTAGTTATGTTATGTGGTTGATTTAGTGGTGTTAAATTGGCAACTTTTAGAGTAGATTTGTTTATGTGTTATAGAAAATATTAGATGTTGTTTTGTTTATGTTTTATGATAGCCAATGTAACACCCCAGTTTTGACCCCGTTTGCATTAAATGTACATGATGTATATATTGTAATGGATTGTGGTGTGGAGCTAAAGGCAAAAGCCCCACCATCGATTTGGTTGTGTTATGTTTCGGTGAACGGAATCATTGCCGATGGTCTATCTTGGTACACGGCATATATTAAGTTTTGTCATCATGTAAATATGCATCTTTAATTAAATGAACCCAACCAGCTAATCCACTGCAACCATATTGAAAAGGGCATGATTTTCCCAAGGATAGGGGGGGGATTATTAAACTTTGAACCTATGGGGAAAATCCATGTGTCAGCTATTAAACCCTATTGATTTGCTCACCTTCCCTTGTCTTATCCAACTACCACCATTAAAATTTCTGCTGTTAGTTGGGGTAGTTATGGCTGGGGAGTGGAGTGTGGCAGGACTGTCAGTCCTTGCCCACACGCACACTCCACCAGCAGGTTGACCCTCACGTTGGCAAGGAAACCACCACTGCCATCACTCCATGCGGGGGCCTCTCCATTCTCTCCACTACGCATTCTCTCCATTGTCACTCATCCTCACGCAAGGAAAAACGTCTTGTGTCTCATGCAAAGGATTCTTTCCTGTTTGGCCTCAGGCAGCTAGTAGAGGGAGCCGTTTCGACTGTTATTCACATTCTCCACAGAGAGGTATCTGGTGTGTTTCCATCCTTATATTGGGATCTGGTGTAAATTTCTCTCACGCACAGGTTGGGAGGCTGATTTTCCTTCCCCATTGCGATCTGTGTAAGTCTTCCTGGTGGCTTCATTGTTGAGAACGGACTGTTGTTTCCCCACGTTGTTGGTTGTGTCTGTTTTACATTTTGGGACTACTGTAGATTGTTTTGGAGTTGTTTTGGCCACGATAGGGCCAAGAATGACTCAAGAATTGTTTTCCTTGCCCAAGATGTGAATCACTTGTGTGACTGCGTGTATGCAGTGGTTGGTCTTCGGACTGTGTTGGGAGCAAGGATGGGGGCTTGGTTTGCTTGATAAACCTAGTGTGTTTTGGAAACCACACAGACAGAGCTAGAGGGATGGCTTTCTTCTCCACAACCCCTGAATAGCACTGGAAGGGAAGTCAGGGCCTGAGGGACTGTGTAGTAGAGAAGGGACTGATTCCTTGTGTTGGGTGTGTGTGGGTGTCTTAGAAGTTAGGCTAGTTCTGGTGTAGGTGTTCCTAGCTCCGTAATGGGCTCACCAGCTTAGAATTTATCCTTTCCCAGCTCCTTGATGGCCTGATAAACTTGACCATGCTGGCTTGGCTATCTTGTTGATGGCCCGATAAACCCAACTGTGTTGGCTTGGCTGTGTTTTGTGTATCCTTGGCGATGTGTAAGCCTGCTTGTTCCTTATTCCTTGGGGAATCATGCCTAGCTCGAGGGTGGTAGTGTTGCTGAGAGATTAAGGAGCACGCTGGCCTATGGTTGGGTGGAACGTTGCAGCGACGTAGCTGGTTGCGGGACGAGTTCTTTATAAGATAAGTAATCTTGTCTATTTTACTTCTGCAATCATAATTACTGTTAATGATTATGATGAACATGTTGAATGAATGAATGAATGTATGTTTGCTTCCGCTGTGTATGATAAATAATTATGCATCTTAGCATGTTTTATGTTCTAGCATTTCAATTCTTATGAATGCACATGTTCATGGGGTTGGTTGCCCGGATGGTTAATTCCATGGTGGCGTCCTCTTCGTCGGTCGGAGGGCTGGGGACGTTACATTGTGGTATCAGAGCTCATGTTGCAGCATGGGCCTGAATGGACTACGAGGATGCAGTGACAGAAGCAGGATTGCCTTCTGCCCAGCAAAGATCAAAAAAATTTGGACAGAAAAACCTCAATCTTCAAAAATTTTCTAAGTGCTGGAACCATCGGCCCATCGAAAGACTTAGTGACAAGTTCTTCCAATGCAGTGTAGCACTTAGTGGGAAGGCCACCCGATGGCCGATGTGGCAGAAGACAGAGGAGAGGGAAATTTAGAAAATTTTCTAAGTGTTTTGGCCGATGGCACATCGAAACACCTAAACATATGGATCACATGTAGTTAGCCGATTGAGGGCCGCCGTTACAGATGGCTAGACCACTATGCTCCCGATGGGTAAGGCCTCCGAAAATTGACGCAGTAAAGAAAGTTCAAAATTTTTCTAAGTAACGAAAACATCGGCCATCAAAAGTAGAAATTGGTTCGTGCGCCGCCATTTCGAAAACCTAGATCACTAGCCTTCCGACGAGAAGAGACTGCCGATACCGATCAGGTTATGCCTCAGCAGATTGGGCCACCGATCGGAAGAAGATCGAAGATGATGGGTTGCTGTTGCGGCTGCTGATGGAACTATTTCGCTGACGAAAAGAAGAGAATTGAGCCGATCAAGCGGCAAAAAGGAAGACTAAAGGGGAAATTTTGAAAATTTCTCTAAGTCCTGGAATCGATGATGGTTACTTGAACACATTGCTGACACCTAGTTAATTCAGTTGCTGATGAGCTACGTCGGATGAAGTTAGTGGATTGAACGTCCAACGTTGCGGCTGTCTAATGGACTATCCTTCCCAAGGTTAGAGTTTTTGACCGTCGATATTGGATAGAGCTTTAGACAGTCAATGAGTTTATGGTCCGCAGAACCCACAGTGGGATCACTACCCACCGTTGTGGACTATCCTCCCGATGAACAGTGCACCCAACCGCCAATACATCGAAAGAAGCTATTTTTTTTGACCGCCGAGATGTCCGAATTCAGTTGGGAAGAGGCCCGATTGGGAAAAAAGGAAATTTTGAGTTTTCCGTGGGATTTCCCAGCAGATTTTGGCTGTTTTTTAGTGAGATTTTCAGCAGTTTTTAGGTGGATTTTCAGGGCTGAAAAGGAGAAAAGTGGTAGTGATCTTATGCACCAGATTGCGCGAAAATCAAAGATTTACAAAAAAAAAAACAAGGGCGCTGCCCTCAACCCGCCCTGCAGTGGAGCCACAAGGGGGCAAGCCCCCTTGACCCCTGTCGTCCCCCTCAAATAAACGTTCCTTGATGAAGAAAATCTTGTGCTTGGGAAAAATTGTTATTTTATGAATTTTCCAAGAGAAGGTAAGTAATGCTGGTTTATATCAATCTTATGCATCTAACATTTGTGTTACTAACACGTTTGCAGAATCATAGTCACCTTCAAGGGCAGTATTCCAGGTAGTGTAGTTTGGTAAGTGAGTGGTGGTTCAGTTATGAGAACCCATGATGGATATGATGCTCAGGATTCTTACGAGCATGCGCGAGATGCCATGGGAGAAAATGTCTGTAATGGAAATGATGACATAGAGTCTAATGGAAGGAGATTCCAAGAGACACCGTCAAATGTTGCAGCCACCATGAGAAGCTTGATTAAATCCTAGGAAGAGCAATATCAGCTGAATGCTGCAATGTTGTAGAGTTTGACAGACTTACAGAGAAAGATAGACTCTGGGTGGGGTGCAGCAAGACCAGAAGGCAGTAAGAGCAGTACTAGGAGACGGAGAAGGACTTCTAGTGGGTCATCTAACTCTGAAGAATCCAGTGGGGATTCAAGCTCTTCTTCTCGTAAAAGAAAAAGAAAGAGACACCATAGGGATCGCTCTCAGGATGAATTTAAGAAGGCTAAACCTCCTACATTTGATGGTGAGGTAAAGACTGGACAAGAGGCTGAATCTTGGCTTCTTGGGATAAAGAAGTACTTTCAAGTGCATGATTATTCAGGAAACATGAAGGCAAGAGTTTCCATATTCAATCTGAATGGAAGAGCATCCATTTGGTGGGAACACTTCAAGCAAGTAAAGAGGATCAGTGAAAGGAGACTTAAGTGGAAACAGTTCAAGAAGTATTTCAAGCAGAAATACCTCTCTGACAGGTATTATGATGACAAGATTAAGGAGTTCCATGAGCTGATATTTGGACAGCAGACCATGGAAGAATATGCAAATAATTTTTTGGAGATGTTGAGGTATGCTCGGTACATCAGAGATGAAAAAGTGAAGGTCCAACATTTTCTGAGTGGATTACCTCAGTCTTACAAAGATAGAATTGATTTTTATGAACCTAGAACTCTTGAAGAAGCAATAAGGAAGGCTAAGTATTTCTATGAGCAAAGCAAAGGTAAACCTGATTACCATAAGGCATGGAAGGACAAGAAGAATGAGAAGTTTGGCCAAAGAAAGAAAGGTTTCAAACCTTCTAACTTCAGGAATCAGCAGAAGTAGCCATCCCAAGCTGCAAGTAAACCAGTTGGAGTGATAGGAGAAAATCCTAAGGATCCACAACATAATAGAGGGCCACTTCAATGTTGGAAATGTGGAGGACCCCACATGCGCAGAAATTGTCCACTCGAGAATGAGAGTGCAAGACCGGCTTATAACATTCAAGAAGCAGAAACAGCGGGTCAAGTAGCAAGGGCAGTCCCTAGGATTTATGCAGCACCGGAGGACCTCCAGGCAGACCACCAGTCAGTTGTGGTTGAAGTTGCAGGTAAGATTGTTGAGCAATCTGTTTCTATTTTGATTGACCCTGGTTCTACGCACAGTTACATTACTCCTAGAATAGAGGAGATTTGTGCTTTTAAGAAAGTAAAGCATAGGAAGTCTTGGTTAGTTTAGCTAGCCACTGGGACTAAGAGAAAATTTAGTGAAGTGGTAGAGAAATGTCCATTGGTCATGAATGGATTGGTCACGTGTGTAGATCTGAATGTTCTACCGCTTGGCTCCTATGATGTCCTCATTGGAATGGATTGGTTAGAAGCTCACAGGGTTAAGCTTGATTGTTACAATAAGACTTTCGAATGCATGAATGAAGAAGGGAACCTAGTAGTTGTGAAGGGTATTCCAAAGGTGATTTCATTACGACAGATTTCAGCAATGCAGTTAAAGAAGTTCTATAGGAAAGGTTGCTAGTTGTATGCAGCTCAAAATTTGGAGACATTAGGAGATGAAACTCCTAGGTTGGAGGACTATCAGGTGTTACAGGAATTCAGGGACGTGTTTCCTGATGAGATTCCAGGACTTCCTCCAAAGAGGGACATTGATTTCACAATTGAACTTGTGCCAGGAGCAGCACCAATGTCCAAGACACCCTACAGGATGAGTACACCGGAGATGCTAGAGTTGAAGATGAAACTGCAAGATTTGTTGGAAGAGAAGTATATTCAGCCGAGTGTATCTCCATGGGGAGCACCAGTTCTGTTTGTAAAGAAGAAAGATGGTACACTCAGATTGTGTATTGATTACAGACAATTGAACAAGGTTACTGTGAAGAATAAATATCCTTTGCCTAAGATTGATGACCTCTTTGATCAAATGAGAGAAGGAAAGTTATTTTCCAAGATTGACTTGAGGTCTGGTTACCATTAGGTGAGAATCAAGGATGAAGACATTCATAAGACAGCCTTCAGGACAAGGTATGGACATTATGAGTTTGTAGTGGTGCCATTTGGTCTCACAAATGCACCAACTACATTTATGTGCCTTATGAATAGTGTCTTCAGCAGGTATTTGGACAAGTTTGTTTTGGTTTTCCTTGATGACATTCTTGTTTATTCTAAGAATGAGGAAGAGCATGGAGAGCATTTGAGATTGACATTGCAATTGCTCAGGGAGCACCAGTTGTATGTAAAACTGAGCAAGCATGACTTCTATAGAGATAGAATTCAGTATTTGGGTCACATTATCTCTGAGGAGGGTATACCTGTGGACCCTAAAAAGATTGAAGCCATTATGAATTGGCCTACTCCAAGAAATGTGACAGATGTAACATCTTTTATGGGACTTGTAGGATACTACCCGAGGTTCATTGAGGGATTCTCCAAAGTTGCACATGCCATCACTTCTTTGCAAAAGCAGGGGATGAAATTTGAATGGACATTGAGGTGTGAAGAAAGTTTCCAGCGGTTGAAGAATCTTCTCACCGGTGCACCCGTATTGAAAGTTGCAGATCCGGAGAAAGATTTTGTGGTGTGTACCGATGCATGCGGACAAGGGCCTGGAGGAGTCCTTATGCAGGACAACCACGTGATATGTTATGAGTCAAGAAAGTTGAAGGAGCATGAGAAGAACTATGCCACTCATGATCTAGAGCTTGCAGCCATAGTACATGCTCTCAAGATGTGGAGGCATTACTTGATGGGTAGAAGATTTGAGCTCAGAACAGACCATTGTGGTCTGAAGTATCTATTTGATCAGCCTACTCTGAATGCTAGGCAAGCAAGATGGCTGGAATTTTTATGTGAATTTGATTTTGAAATCAAGCACATAAAAGGGAAAGAGAATAAGGTTGCTGACGCACTTAGTAGGAAGATGCAAGAAATGCATGTGGCATCTCTTAGTATTTGCCAATCAGATTTGAGGCAGCAGATTGTTAATCATACTACCGGAGATGAATTGTATGAGCAGGTAAAAGTCAAATTGTAGCAGCAATTCTTGAGAAGAGGTATGAGGGATATAAATTGGAAGAAGATGGACTTCTCACTTATAAAGGTAGAATTTATATTCCAGATGTAGCAGATTTGAGGAGAGTTGTTATGGATGAAATCTATCAAACTTCGTATTCTGGTCACCCAGGATATCAGAAGACAATTGCTACAGCTAGAAAGCAGTACTTTTGGCCAAGATTGAAAAGGGATATGGCTGAGTACATTTCGAGGTGTATGAAATGTCAACAGGTAAAGGTTGAGCATCAACATCCTGCAGGCTTGTTGCAGCCTTTGCCAGTTCCATAATGGAAATGGGAAATTATTTCCATGGATTTTATTACAGGATTGTTGATGACTTGGAGACAACATGATTCCATCATGGTTGTGGTAGACAAGTTGACTAAAGTAGCACATTTTATACCGGTTAAGTCTATGCATAAGACTGATGATATTGCAAAGATCTTCATGAAGGAGATTTTCAAATTGCATGGATTGTCGAAAGCAATAGTCTCTGACCATGATGTCAAGTTTACTTCCAATTTTTGGAAGGGATTGTTTATAGATTTGGGTACAAATCTAAACTCCGGCACTGCATACCATCCTCAGATAGATGGGCAGACAAAGAGATTTAATCAGGTGCTCGAAGACATGCTTCGCATGTACGTGATGGACAAACCGACCAAGTGGGAAGATTACTTACACTTGCTAAGTTTGCTTATAACAATGGACAGCAGGCATCCTTGGGGATGAGTCCGTATGAAGCTTTGTATGGAGGAAGGTGTAGGACACCAATGACTTGGGATAACCCAATGAACAGGATTATGCTTGGACCAGAATTGCTCAAGGAAATGGAGCAAGAGGTTGTAAAGATAAGGCAGAATCTGAAAGCCGCATAGGACAGACATAAAAGCTATGTAGATAAGCATAGGGTGAACAGGGATTTCAATGTTGGAGATCATGTTTACCTCATAGTGAGAGAAAAGAACAGTTCCTTGAATCTTGGAAGTTGTGCCAAGCTGTCACCAAGATATTGTGGGCCATTTGAAGTGCTTAAAAGAATAGGACCAGTTGCATATATACTTGTGTTGCCTGCTAGCACTAGGGCTCATAATTTTTTTCATGTTTCTTTGCTTAAGAGATATGTACATGATCCTAACCATGTGATAAATTGGGATGTGATTCAGGTGGAACTCGAGGGAGAGTTCCGAATCGAGCCAATGCGCATCCTCAACAGGAAGGTCACAATGCTCTGGAATCGGGCCATAGGGCAAGTAAAGGTGCAATGGGAACACTATGGACCTGAAGAGGCTACGTGGGAGTTGGAGGATGCCATGCGATTGGCACATCCATTTTTGTTCAATTCTGCGGATCAGTGAGGCGATACCAGTGTAGCATTTTGTTCAATTTTGTAAAGCACTGAGGACAGTGCTATTGAGGGGGGAGGGGAATGTAACACCCCGGTTTTGACCCCGTTTGCATTAAATGTACATGATGTATATATTGTAATGGATCGTGGTGTGGAGCTAAAGGCAAAAGCCCCACCATCGATTTGGTTGTGTTATGTTTCGACGAACGAAATCGTTGCCGATGGTCTATCTTGGTACACGACATATATTAAGTTTTGTCATCATGTAAATATGCATCTTTAATTAAATGAACCCAACTAGCTAAGTCACTGCAACCATATTGAAAAGGGCATAATTTTCCCAAGGATAAGGGGGGGGGGGTATTATTAAACTTTGAACCTATGGGGAAAATCCATGTGTCAGCTATTAGACCCTTTTGACTTGCTCACCTTCCCTTGTCTTATCCAACTACCACCATTAAAAGATCTTATGTTAGTTGGGACAGTTATGGCTGGGGAGTGGAGTGTGGCAGGATTGTCAGTCCTTTCCCACACACACACTCCACCAGTAGGTTGACCCTCACGTTGGCAAGGAAACCACCACCGCCATCACTCCATGCGGGGGACTCTCCATTCTCTCCACTACGCATTCTCTCCATTGTCACTCATCCTCATGCAGGGAAAAACATCCTGTGTCTCACACAGAGGATTCTTTCCTGTTTGGCCTCACGCAGCCAGTAAAGGGAGTCGTTTTGAATTTTATTCACATTCTCCACAGAGAGGTATCTGGTGTGTTTCCATCCATATATTGGGATCTGGTGTAAATTTCTCTCACGCACAGGTTGGGAGGTTGATTTTCCTTCCCCATTGCGATCTGTGTAAGTCTTCCCGGTGGCTTCATTGTTGAGAACGGACTGTTGTTTCCCCACGTTGTTGGTTGGGTCTATTTTGCATTTTGGAACTGCTGTAGATTGTTTTGGAGTCATTTTGGCCACAATAGGGCCAAGAATGACTCAGGAATTATTTTCCCTGCCCAAGCTGTGAATCACTTGTGTGACTGTGTGTATGCAATGGTTGGTCTTCGGACTGTGTTGGGAGCAGGGATGGGGGCTTGGTTTGCTTGATAAACCTAGTTTGTTTTGGAAACCACACAGATAGAGCTAGAGGGCTGGATTTATTCTCCACAACCCCTGAATAGCACTGGAAAGGAAGTCAGAGCCTGAGAGACTGTGTAGTAGAGAAGGGACCGATTCCTTGTGTTGGGTGTGTGTGGGTGTCTTAGAAGTCAGGGTAGTTCTGGTGTAGGTGTTCCTAGCTCTGTAATGGGCTCACTAGCTTAGCATATAGCCTTTCCTAGCTCCTTGATGGCCTGATAAACCTGACCATGTTGGCTTGGCTATCTTGTTGATGGCCCGATAAACCCAACTGTGTTGGATTGGCTGTGTTTTGTGTACCCTTGGCTATGTGTAAGCTTGCTTGT
Source organism: Pseudotsuga menziesii (assembly GCA_001517045.1). Taxonomy (NCBI): domain Eukaryota; kingdom Viridiplantae; phylum Streptophyta; class Pinopsida; order Pinales; family Pinaceae; genus Pseudotsuga; species Pseudotsuga menziesii. The sequence goes on along the minus strand of LPNX010911226.1, from coordinate 78,908 downwards.
TCCTTATTCCTTGGGGAATCATGCCCAGCTCAGGGGTGGCAGTGTTGCTGAGAGATTAAGGAGCACACTGGCCTATGGTTGGGTGGAACATTGCAGCAACGTAGCTGGTTGCGGGAAGAGTTCTTTATAAGATAAGTAATCTTGTATATTTTACTTCTGCAATCATAATTACTATTAATGATTATGATGAACATGTTGAATGAATGAATGAATGTATGTTTGCTTCCGCTGTGTATGATAAATAATTATGCATCTTAGCATGTTTTATGTTCTAGCATTTCAATTCTTATGAATGCACATGTTCATGGGGCTGGTTGCCTGGATGGTTAATTCCATGGTGGCATCCTCTTCGCCGGTCAAAGGGTCGGGGACATTACAAGCAACATATATATATTTTTAGGAAAACTATATGACCTTATATGGTAGCTCTAGATATAATATTAGATAGGTTTACATGGTTGTAGATTGGTGTTGTAAATCTAATTTAATTGGTATCGTAAATATGATTTACTTTGGTATTGGAAACCTGAATTGTTTAGTGTCGTAAAATTGATTTTGTTAGCATTTGTAGATCTGATTTTATTATGTGGTTTAATGGTTGCAATAGACATGATGTTGATGTTTTAAATTACATGTGAAAATTTTACTTAGGCTAGTTGTGTTCATGTTATAATTACCTACACCGCATGTGCATTGGGGAAAAGTTTGCATTGGAAATGTCATCTTCCTTTAATGGATTATTGTTTCCTTTATTTCGGTTATTGGCATGTTGGCCTTGCATTAAATAAAAATTATTCCACTACGCAATCACTCGAATCAGCACTTTCCCTGTTAGAATCCTGATGTATCCAACCCCAGTGATGTGATTTGGGGTTTGGTACACTACATTGGATTTGCTGGAAAAATGGGTTGTAGCTGATTTTATGGTAGATTTTCAAGGATGATCCTCTTTGCATGGTTGATTTGTGAGGTTTTTTGTGACTTGTGCATACTAGGTTTTATTTTTTCACATTTTTTATAACATGTAGAACAGGTACATTGATAAATTCACCTAACTTTGAAGGCCCAAAAAGTAGGATTTAAGCCTATATTGACCCCTAGGGGGTTGGAGATCCTTTCGAAAAAATTATAAGCTAGAACACCATAAATTTAAGGGTTGATGCAGGGCATAAACCATATTTGGTTTTACATTTTCATGTCTTATTTAGTGCTTCACTTCACCCGTCGTAAGATTGTCTCTTTCCCTACTATACAAAGTACATCTCATATGGTAAGTTGACATTGTTTTGATCGATTTTTATCAAGTTTTTTGAAGTGTTTGACTACTGCAACTTCATAACAATAGTAACAGATTGAAGTTATCTTTCTTGGAAATTGTTATAAATTTTTATAACTCCTTCCTCTCACGTAGTGTCTTACATACTTCTCTTCTTTACTCAATAAGGCACTCATCCTGCTGAGAGGTTTCTTGGGAAAGGTGTTTGTGTGTTTCTTAAGTAATTGTAAATAACATTCACCAAAATTTAGGGACTCCCCCTTGGTCTTAGGAGTTGACCTTAAGTGTTAAGAGCTAGGTCGTGTTGACATTAGGCTCTAGATCCTCTCATGCGTACCACTCATTCCACCATGATTTGTGACTATGATCAAGGGTACTATTTAGAGTGGTAACACCAACTGGGAAAATATTTTTGTCTGTATTGGGAATTCCAATTTCCAATTAGTTTTCCACCACCAAATCCTATATGTAACCAAATTCTTTTATATTTTCATTGAATACCTCAACTTAGTAGTATATACCCTATTTCTTGGATTCTTTGACCATTTAAGTTTATCTTCCTCATTTAACAGTTTGATTGCACTATGTTGTAAGAGATTTACATATTGACTCTATTAATTATCCAATTTACCATGGAGATTTAAGAATTATGTTGTAACCCATCCTTGTAGCTAAACATTCCTCCTTTTTTTTTTAATATGCCCAATTTAAATGATAGATCTCTTGTTTATGTAATGCCTCCAAACTTTCCATATGGGAAGGAGGGAGATGACGGTGATAGGGTTCTGATGACCTAAGGTTTATGTGCGTCGACTAATGGCTTCTCTGTAACGTACCACTAACCTGTGATTACCATAATCATCTCTTTGAATCTCTTTTCCAACTCCCCTGACCTCTATCTCCTATGGTCTCCAGTACTGGGGGGCACAATGTCCCCCCCAGATGCCTACCCCATGCAGCTATAGGAAACTACACAATCAATGGATACTCCTGCACCCACTGACATCTTGTAATCTGACGTATTCAATTCTGCAGAGTAAATCCAGAACATGCACCCGACAGTCGATAAACCCCAAACACACACATGCATAGGCATATCTTCAAAAAAAAACCGGAAACAATCTTCCCCTTCCATAATCAATTCCAGAATCGAATACATGAAGACATACTCTCTCATTGGGAAATTCATGGGAATTTGGCCCACTGAAAAATCTCTACTCCACTGGATCACCGTCAAATGGAGGCCCAAAGCCCAATTGGACCTACAACTAGGCTCAAAAGGTTTTTTCATGATCATTTTCTCCTTATTAGAGGATAGGGACCGTGTGTTGGAAGGAGGGCCTTACTTCTTCAACTCTATGGGTCTCTTCGTTAGGAACTGAGTTGAACGCTTCAACCCTGACAAAAAAAAAATTTCCTGGGCCCCGGTCTGGGTATGGATATACTCACTCCCATAGGACTATTAGGATGAGGAGACACTCAAAGATATCATAAATGCGTTGGGATACTTTGTTAAAGTGGTTGATCAAACAAGACAACAAAGGTACACCTCTTACACTTGAATCTGTGTTTATATGCATATCACTAAAACCCTACCGGAGTCCATCATACTCGCACATGAATACACATAATGGATTCAACCACTGGATTGTGAACATGTGCCCTTTAGATGTAGAAAATTCCATGAGCACGGTCACCTATATCAAGATTTCCCCAAGAATAAAACTCCCACTGAACAGAACCTCTCCACTAATAAAGAAGGTTTCAAGAAAGTTACCAACAGAAGAAGACAAGGGAGAAAAAACCCTACAATCAACAAACCCTTGAATCCCTACACTAGCAATAACTTTAATATTCTTGAGTCCAAATAGAGGCCCCCCCTACATTGAAACGCCATCACCATGAGGCTAAAAAAGGCAAGAACATAGATGAATACAGCCAACTTGCTAAGGAAGAATTAGATAAGCAACCTCAGTCCACGCAGGAAGGATTACATGCTCAAGACTCTCTACTTTCCACACAAGAGGGAGATGTATTAATGGATGAGGACATGGGTGAAATATATCTAGGGGATTTGGACCTATTAGGATTGGAAGACGCTTGCAAAAATAACACCCTCTTGGACATTACTCCCAAGCAGATCCAAATTCTCACTGACATACTTCATACAGCCAAATCCATTAATAAATTGGGTATTATTACTAACATCCCCAAAGAAACCAATAAAAGTAGCAAGGAGACCAAAAAAAGAGGAAGGAAAACAACTCTCCAAAGGATAGCCAATTTGGGCACCAGACTAGTAGAATCGAGACAGTATTCCCAGCTTATAGAATTCTTCCCTCTCCATCCCACAGTTAATCAATGAAAATTGTATCCTGGAGTATAAGAGGCATCAACATCCCCAACAAGCACAGAATGATTAAAAAAAAAGATCCAACAAGATAAAACCCACCATCCTCATGTTACAAGAAACCAAATCCAGTAGCACCAACCTTGAAACTCTCATGTCCAGAATTTGGCGTGGCAACCAATCCATCTATGTTAACTCCTCAGGGGCCTCTGGTGGTCTAACCATCTCCTGGAACCCTGCGGAAGTGGAACTTGATAATTTCCTAGCTTCGCGTCACTCCATCTCAACCCATTTTCATACTATAGGCACTAACCTTCATGACAAGATCACTAATGTTTATGGCCCCCATCTCCCGGGTCAGAAAATTTCCTTTCTGAATTTTCTCCATTAGCTCATCTAGGACCAAGCCCATCCCATTGATATCCTTGGTGGTGATTTAAACCTCATCACCTCTCTATAGGACAAACGAGGAGGATGACGCATACTCTCTAAAAAAGACAAGCTCTTCAAGGAGCACATTGACAACAACAACCTAATTTATCTCAACACAAACAATGGGATCCATACTTGGAACAATCGCAGAGGCAGAGATGCTCATATTGCTTCCAAGCTTGATCATTTTCTCATTGCCGAATATCTCATGCTTAGGAATGAAGAACTTCACGCCTCTATTCTCCCCGCTGTCAGTTCTAATCATTGGCCCATATGTTTACATTGGTAGACGAATGAAGCGTCCAGGAGAAATCCCTTTCAGTTCGAAAAACTTTGGCTCACCCACCCATATTTTCCTGAGATGATTAAGGAGTGGTGGTAGAACACTCAGGTAGCGGGTACTTCTTGCATGTTCAGATTTCAAACCAAATTAAAACTTCTCAAGCAACACCTCAAGCACTGGAACCAGAACACCTTTGGGAATATATTCACAAGTAAATCCCTTCTAGAACATGAAATGGATCATCTACACCAGCAGATCATCACTTTCGGATGAACAGAGGAAACTAACAAGCAATAACAACATCTCCTTTGAAATATTGAGGAAAGAACCAAACAAGAAGAGATCTTCTAGAAGCAAAAATGATGAACGAAATGGCTTCTTGAAGGTGAATGCAATACCTCTTTCTTCCACCGGTCTATTATCCAACATCGCGTGCATAAATGCATCACCCACCTTAAAAATAGTGAAGGAATCTAGCTCAAAAACCACAAAGACATGGAAATTGAGTTGGTTTCCTTCTATGAAGATCTCCTCACTGATAATGAGCAGGATAGGGAGCACGCTATGCAAGAAGTTACTTCCTGCATTCCCTCACTGGTCATGGTATATCAAAACTCCATGCTCATGAGACCCACAACGCTTCAGGAAGTGGAGACAACCATCAAACAAATGAAAGAATACAAATCCCCTAGACCAGATGGCTTCACAGTTAACTTCTTTCACTCCTATTGGGACTTGATAAAAAATGAGGTATGGGAAATGGTGGAAGAATCTCGCAATACTCGAAAGATCCTACTGGACATCAATGCCACCTTTCTCATGTTTATCCCCAATGAAAACAAGGCTTCCACTCCTAGTAAGTATAATCCAATAGCCCTCTACAATGTTCTTTATAAAATCATTACTAAAATCATAGCCAATCGCCTCAAGCCCCTTTCTTCCTTCTCTCATCTCCCCTGACCAAACATGCTATGTGGAAGGACGTCAAATACTTGATGGGATCATTCTCACCCATCAAGTCATCCATTTCCTCAAGATCTGCAAAAAACCTGGCATGCTACTCAAACTTGATCTTTCTAAATCCTTTGATAAATTCAATTGGATCTTCATAGAAAAAACCCTGCTATCTTTTGGCTTTGATCCTTCCTGGATTCGTTGAGTCATCTGTCTCATATCCACTGCATTTTTCTCTATCCTCATCAATGGTACTCCCTACAAAACTTTTAATCCTTTCAGGAGCATAAGATAAGGATATCCATTCTCCCCCTTCATGTTCATTCTCATGTCAGAAGGACTAGGCCAAATGCTCACCCATGCAAAATCCCAAGGAACTCTCAAAGGTCTCATGCTCCACAAGAACACCCCCATCACCCATCAACAATTTTTGGATGAAAATATGCTAATGGGACATCCCTCGGTTCAGGAGGCCATATCCATCAATAACATACTCTCCACTTTCTCCAAAGTTTCATGCATGGCCATCAACCTGGAAAAATCAGAAATCTTTTTCTTTGATACTCCTCTCCCCACCCAGAGAAACATTGCTCGAATTTTGGGTTTTAAAGCAACCAATATCCCTTCGAAATACCTTGGTGCCCCACTCATTGACTTTACACTCAAGAACTCCTCCTGGAAGGAACTTTTGACCAATATGGAACTCAGTCTCTCTCAATGGACTCTATGCAACCTCAACCTTGTCAGACGTCTTGTCCTAATCAAATATGTCCTACAAGCCATGCCTCTCTACTTATTCTCTGTCTTAGCTACCCCAAAATGGGTCCTTAAATCTATTAGAATGTTACAGCACACTTTTCTCTGGAAAGGGGACAAAAACTCACATCATTGGGCCCTCATCAAACGGGACACAGTCTGTCGTACAAAAGTGGATGGTGGTCTTGGGCTTAGGGATCCAACACAAAGCAATGAAATCTTAAGTGCTAAAATTTGGTGGAACTGGATCACCAAAAATCACAGCTAATGGGCACAATTATGGAATAAAAAATATGTTGCAGAATTTCCAACTCAGCACCTCATCAGGTATTCTCTAATCATCAAAGGCTCACTTATATGGAATGCAACCAACTCTCAGAGACCAATAATCCAACAGCACATCTTCTGGGAAATCCATAACGGCTCCTTATCCAACTTTTGGATAGATTCCTGGAACCAGCTCCCCCCACCAGAGAAAATTTTCAATCTTCATGTTCTGCACAATATTCTTTTGATTCCCTCTCATGACAAAGTTCTCTTCTTCTGGTCTGCAAATAGACAAGAGCAATTTCGAGAATGGGCCACTCGGGACAAGTGGCAGCCGCTGCAACAACAACTCTACTCAAAATCATTGTGGGAGGAACTACAACAACGATGCAGAAGACTCAGACAAGGAAACAACATTCTTCAATGGGGCTACAAGACCAAAGGTATGTTCACACAAAAGAAGCCCACCAACTTCTCTATAAATCCAATGAACAGTCTGATCCTTACTGGACCAAAATCTGGGGAATAAAAACCTGGCCCAAATTCACCACCTTTCTTTGGCTTGTAATACGCAGATGCATTCTAACCTGGGACAATATCCTCAAGTGTGGTTTCATTTGCCCCTCACAATGTTCCCTATGGAAAGAACAAGAGGAAACCTTGGATCATATCTTTGATCAATGTCCCTTCGCCAACCAACTTTGGAACCAGATCACTATCATCTGCAAGAGAACGGATCGTTGTCATGGTAACATCATGGATACCATCAAAGGTTGCCACAACCATCCTTACCAGAATCCTCTTCTTAATAAAATCTAGCAGCTCATTATGGGCTTCCTCATTTGGGGCATCTGGAAAGAACGCAACCTCAAGATATTCAAAGGAAGAGCCAATATAGTGGAAATGATCTGGATTCAATGTCAGCAGCATATCAAGGAGATCACTTTGCTCATCAGATGGAAAGAGAAAGATATTTAGGCCAACCCTTGGGAAAAAGAAATTTAAAAAAGTGGCTCTCTCATATCCCCCCTTCTCTCATTTCCCCCAACTCTCTCCCCCCTCATCCTTCCACTCCCCCTACCTGGAAAACCCCAATCAAAGGATTTCTAAAACTCAATTTCGATGGGGCCTCCAAAGGAAATCCTGGTAAAGCAAGATTTGGAGGTGTCTTCAATGTTAGATTTTTATCATTTAAGCTAGCATTAACTTAGGATCTTAACTGAGAGAATAACAAGCATGGAAATCAAACACATAAGACATTGAACACAAAGATTTTCCTCGAGGAAACCATAAAGGAGAAAACCCCACAACTTCCTCAAAGATAGAATCAGCACTAAATAGCAAATCCCCAAAAATAGTAAGATGATATCTCGATGATAGTAGCCTCTTTCTTTCTAGCCCCAACAACTTCTGCTTCCTCAGTGATGCACTACAACTGAGTGTGAGTGAGTGTGTGATAAATAGAGAGGATCACTCTCTATTTATACTAATTCCCAACTTGGCAATGACTCACTAGGGATGACTTCTCTAGGAGAGTCTAAAAACCCTAGTGCCCCAGAACTGCGGGGACTTTAACCCTTGAATAATAGGAGGGTTACCCACAATGACTTGAAATGACTTGTTTACATTATAGAACCTCCCGATATGAACATCAGGGCATGACATGACTCAAATACATTATAGACACTTCCCAGAATAAACATTGGGGTACAAGACATAAGATATATAAGTGAATACATTCCGAAGTTACAAATACAGCAACACTCCCTCTTAACTAGGAAGGTATTCTTTTGACACAATTTTCAGCACTTTTCTTCTTCTCTGTATCGACTGGATCATCTCGTCATATTAATCTTCAAGTCTTCTTCATCTTCTTTGTCTTCTTCATCTTCAAGTCACCTTCGTCTTCAAGTATTCTTCTAAGTCTTCTTCTTCTTCAAGTCTTCTTCATCACGGGATCTGGATCATCACGACTGTTGGATCATCACTGCTGGATCATCATCATTGTATCATCATCAAATCTGGATCATCACTTGATCTGGATCATCATCAAGTCTAGATCATCATCACATCTAGATCATCACTTGATCTAGATCATCATCAAGTCTAGATCATCAAGTCTAGATCTCAGAATGGTGCTATCTCTCGATTCTTCTCGTCATAGGAATTTCTACAGAGCTAGCCCTTTTTCATGTTGGTTGTAGGCCTACCCTTCATGTAGGTATTCAGCACTTATATCTGACCCTAAGTCAGAATGGCCCACCCAGCTCTTACATCTGACCTCATCTTGTCAGAAAGGCACGCCCAGCACTCACATATGACCTCATCTTGTTAGAAAGGCCCAGCACTCACATATTACCATGTGTAAACACATCGCACCAGAATGGCTCAGCACTTACATCTGACCTCATCTTGTCGGAAAGGCTATGCACTTACATCCGACCTCATCTTGTCAGAAAGGCACAGCACTCATATCTGACCATGTATACACACATCGTGCCAGAATGGCTCAGCACTTACATCCGACCTCATCTTGTCAGAAAGGCTCTGCACTTACATTCAACCATGTGTAAACACATCACATTGAAAGGGCTCTTAGTCCCAGACTAAGGATTCCTGGTAACTAACCAGGTGCCTCCATCCTCCCAGAGAATGGCATCAGCCCTTATATTTGATCAAGTGGGAACACATCCCTCAATCACATCAGAATGGCCATGCACTCACATCTGATCATGTAAGACTACATCCCACAGTCATATCAGAATGGCCCTTAGTCCCAGACTGAGTATTCCTGGTAACTGACCAGGTGCCTCCATTCCAAGAATGGCATTCAGCCCTTACATCTGATCATGTAGGAACCAATCCTATAGTCACATTAGAATGGCTCAGCACTCACATATAACATGGAAGGAACCAAATCCTCTCACCATGATAGAATGGCTCAGCCCTTACATCTGACCATGGAAGGAACCTAATCCTCTCACCATGTCAGAATGGCTCTAGGTCTCATCATTTCCCCTTGGAGGGAACCTCGATGAACACCAAACTTCTCCCTAAAGTACTCAAACTTCACTCTAGCCAATGGCTTTGTCATCACATTAGCTATATGTTCGTCCGTCACAACATACTGGAGCTTCACTGCTCCTCTCTGCACCATATCCCTGATATAGTGATACTTGATCTCAATGTGCTTCGACTTGTCATGGAACACTGGGTTCTCTAGCAAATTCACACAACTCTGGTTGTCGCAATATATACAAGTAGCATCCAACTGGAGATCAAATAAATTAGACAGTATCTTTCTCAGCCACATTGCCTCGCAACTAGCTGAACAAGCTGCGACATATTCTGCTTTAGCTGTACTCAGTGCCACACGGGACTGCTTCCTGCTAAACCAAGAGATCATACTTGATCCCATATTGAACCAACATCCTGAAGTGCTCTTCCTATCGATGGCACTACCTGCCCAATCTGAATCAACATAACCCTCCAGGTTAATCTTCCGATTTTCCTCGTACTTGAGCCCATAATCAATTGTACCCTTTAGGTACCTCAAAATATGCTTTGCAGCAATCAAGTGAACATGTCTCAGATCTGTCAGGAACTGGCTCAAGGTGTTCACAACAAAGCAAATATCTGGTCTCATGTTCGTCAAGTACATCAAGGACCCAATCATCTGACGATACATTGTAGCATCAACCGCTTCTGATCAAGCATCACTCAATAGCTCTAGGTTCGATGCCATAGGTGTGGTCATGGCCTTGCATTCCATCATCCTGAATCTCTTTAGAATCTCGATTGCATGCCTCCCTTGTCCAAGGAAGATTCCATCCGCATTCTGCCACACCTCCATGCCTAAGAAATAGTGCATCATACCCAAGTCTTTCATTTCAAACTTGGCAGCAAGTTTCCTCTTTGTATCACCAATCAACCCATCCACACCTATTACAAATAGATCATCCAAATACAGTAGGAGTATCACTGGATTGCCATATTCAACCTTGTAGTAAAGGTTGGAATATGCTTTACTCTTGGTAAAGCCCAAACTGGATAGGAAGCCATCAATTATGTCGTACCATGTCGTGGGTGCCTGTTTCAAACCGTATAGGGCTTTCTTCAATCTACAAACATGAGACTCCCTGTCATGTGTATCAAAACCGAGTGGCTGCTCCACATACACTTCCTCTTCTACTACACCTTTCAAGAAAGCAGTCTTGACATCCATCTGGTGTATCTTCCATTTCATCACTGTAGCCAGAGCAAGTATTGATTCGATGGAAGTGTATCTGGCTACAAGTGCAAAAGTTTCTTCATAATCTATTCCTTCTTTCTGGGAGAAACCACGAGCCACAAATCTTGCTTTATATTTCTCTATGCTGCCATCTGCAGCATGCTTGATCTTGTAGATCCATTTGGAAGTTACAATGAACTTCCCTTCTGGTCTTGGGACAACATCCCAAACATCATTCTTCATTATCTATTAATACTCTTCGATCATAGCCTCCTTCCATTCTTTCCTTTCTGCCGCTTCTTCATAGTTGGAAGGTTCTTTATCAATAATGTCACATAGCAAGGCTACATAACTGGAGTAGGACCTAGTTCTCTTTCTTCCTCTGGGTGTTTCTTCTAAAGCTCCATATCTTTCTACACCTTGGATAATTTCACGTACCAAAGCAGGTTTCCTCTTATGAGGATTCTTCTCTTGAGGTGGATCTACACATTCTTGAGGTTCTTCTAATTCTCGATCTTCTTCTTGAATTTCTTCATTCATGGTTGTATCATGAAATCTGGGTGCTCTTGTTTCCTTAGGTTCTTCAGTCGGTCTCTTCCTGGATTTGATGTAGGCTGAATCTTCGTCAAATGTTACATCTCTGCTAATTTCAATCTTCTTGAACCCTGGGAAGTATATTCTGTAATCCTTCAAGCTTTCAAAGTATCCCACAAATATACCCTTCTTTCCTGACGGATCTAACTTCGTCCTCTTTTCTTTCAGAATGTGTATGTATATAGGACAGGCGAATATTCTAAGATGGTTGAATTCAGGTTTCTTGTCAGAGAAGACTTCTTCAGGAGTCTTGTTCTCGAGTACTCTGTGAGGAGTACGGTTCTGTATATACACCATTGTTTTGGAAGCTTCTGCCCATAGATGCATAGGAAGATCTTGATCATGAAGCATGGCCCTTATTGCTTCCATGATCATTCTATTCTTTCTTTCTGCAATACCATTCTATTGTGGATTATATGGAGTGGATAACTCCCTCTTAATCCCTGAGTGTTTGCATATCTCTTTGAATTCATTTGATGTGAATTCTCCACCATTATCTGATCAAAAGGTCTTGATCTTCTTTTTTGTGTGATTTTCAATCAAGGCTTTGAATTCTTTGAACTTGCTGAATACTTCATCTTTGTTCTTCATAAAGTATATCCATGCCTTTCTAGAAAAATCATCAATAAAATAAACATAGTATACATACCCGCTTAGTGAAATGGATGACATTGGACCGCATACATTAGAGTGGATGATTTCCAAGATTCCTTTTGCCTTGCTCTCGCTACTTGGAAATGTCTTCTTTGTGTTCTTCCCTTTCGCACATCCTTTGCATACACCTTCATGTTTTGTCTGTATTTCTGGGATACCTTCAATAGTTTTACTTGCAAGTGGTAGTGCTCTGTAATGCACATGTGCAAGTCTTCTATGCCAAAGCTCATTTGGTTCTACCGAGTCATGAACCAAAGCTTGTTCTGGTTGGCCCTTCAATTTGTATAGTCCTCCTTCTTGTTCCCCAATCACTATTGCATCATCGAAAGACTTTCCCTTTGGCCATCTACAAATGCAACCCTCATTCCTTTTGCATCCAATGCAGATATGGAGAGGAGGTTCTTCTTTATTCCAGGTACAAACAATACATCTTTCATCTTGATAGACTTTCCAGAGTCTAGCTTGTATGAGGATTCACCACTACCTTTTATTGGGTACTAGTACTCATCTCCGAGTTTCACCTTGTGAGGTGATTCATGTTCAGGTAATTTCACAAAGGATTCCTTGAATCCTGTCATATGTTTGGAAGCACCACTGTCTATAACCCAATAATTGCTGCCATGTGTGATAGTTCATGTGAGAGCGAAAATCAGAACATGTTCTTCATCACTTGAAGAATCATCATTGTCTTGTATGTTTCTCTTTGTGGAAGGTTCATCATCCTCTGTAGCATGAGCATGATGTCTTCTCTTGTTTCCCTTCTTCTTGTGAGAGCTAATTTTGTTTCTAGGAAAATCTCTAGCAAAGTGTCCTCTTTCATCACATGTATAGCAAATGAACTTAGACTTATCTCTAGGCTTCCTAAAGTTATTCCTTTGATGAGAGTACTTACCTCTGTGGTGGCTAGATCTGATTTTCTTGGATTGTACTGTGAGAGATTGATCTTCACTTCCCATATTTTCTTCTCGAGCTGCTATCCAAGCTTCTTATTGAGAGCATTCTTCCCATAGTCTGTTGAACTTGAATAACTTCTTTCTGGCATAGATCCCTTGAATGAAAGAGTCCCGTGTCCTAGGGAGACCATTCAAGGTGGTCATGACAATCTCTGCATTCTCCACTTCTTCATCTACTGCTTCAAGTTGTTCTTTGATCTGGGAAACCCTTGTGAAGTATGACTGTATGGGCTCTACATTTTGTATCTTCACATTCTTCAATTGGTTCCTCAAGGTCATATTCCGACTTATGTTCTTTCCTTTAAACAATTTGGTTAGGGCATCAAACATAGCTTTAGGTGTCTTTAGGGAGGACACCTGTGGTATGAGGTGATCCTTGATTGAATCAGCAATAATCCTCTTATCCATAACCAACTTCTTCTTTTGTAAGGCCTTAGCCTCATCTCCCTCTGGAACTGGAATCTCCTCATTGATGTAGGATTCCAACTCATTTTATTCTAGGACCAGGGAGATCCTATACTTCCAGGCTCGAAAGTTATCATCTCCCTCAAGATTTTCATCAAGCTTGGTATGATGAGACATCTTAACTGAGAACCTCAAATGGAAATACAAAATATTTAGATCTTACCAGGTCAAGATGTCGGATCTAGATTTGGAGCTAAATTTCTGCAGTGTTGGTTCAGGATCAGATTAGGGTTTGGCTTTTCCGGATTTTTGTCCAACCAAATGATTTGATCTTGATCTCTAAAATTCGATTTTGAGGAGGAGATCAATCCAGGCCTGGGATCACTCAAAAATTCCACTTCTGTGGAAAGCCCTAAATTCTGGCTCTAGTGTCGGGTCAAAAACTGAAAATGCTTAGAATCAGATTTTGCTTCGACAGAAAGATGCACCCTAGGGAGGAGAGTTAGTCCAACCTTCTTTTTTTGAAAATCTATGGAGAGACATCCAAAAAGTAGGAAGCCCTAGTTCCCACATTTGCACAGTGTCTTCTTCTCAGGTTAGCTCTGATACCATGTTAGATTTTTATCATTTAAGCTAGCATTAACTTAGGAACTTAACTGAGAGAATAACAAGCACAACAATCAAACACATAAGACAATGAACACAAAGATTTTCCTCGAGGAAACCATAAAGGAGAAAACCCCGCAACTTCCTCAGAGATAGAATCAACACCAAATAGCAAAGCCCCAAAAATAGTAAGATGATATCCCGACATCAGTAGCCTCTTTCTTTCTAGCCCCGAAAACTTCTTCTCCTTAGCTATGCGCTACAACTGAGTGTGAATAAGTGTGTGATAAATAGAGGCTCACTCTCTATTTATACTAATTCCCGACATGACAATGACTCACTAGGGCTGACTTCTCTAGGAGATTCTAATAACCCTAGTGCCCCAGAACTGCGGGGACTTTAACCCTTGAACAATAGGAGGGTTACCCACAATGACTTGACATGACTTGTTTACATTATAGAACCTCCCGATAGGAACATTGGGGCATGACATGACTCAAATACATTATAGACACTTCCCGGAATAAACATCGGGGTACAAGACATAAGATATATAAGTGAATACATTCCGAAGTTACAAATACATCAACATTCAGATCAACCTCAGGCCAGATTCTTCGTATCTATTATGGAAAATTAGGAATCGAAAGCAACAACGCAACAGAGTTGAATGACCTTCTTCAAGGTATTTGTATTTCCTTCACTCACACTCTATTTCCACTCATAGTTGAGGGATATTCAAAGCTAATCCTAAATATGGCCATCAATCTTCAACATGGTTCCAGTAGTGTTAAATTTTCCTCAAGCTGGAGACTAGAACATGAACTTCAACAACTAGCTCTGCTCCTATCCCAACCGGCGGCTATCAATTTCTAGCATGTTCAAAGAGAATCCAATTCGCTTGCTGACAAAATAGCCAACTGGGGTGTTCTCTCAACGTCTTTTCTTCAACAAAGCACCCTGGTAGAGATTATGGATGCTCACTTCAAAATGGAATGCATCCTTATTGCTCCATGTTGAAGGGGTTGATAGGCCTTTCCTAAAGTCATCATATGTTATAATGTATTAAATGTTATAATTAGATGACCTTAACAAATGAACGGTTGGAGCAGGTGCAACAGCTCCAACCTCTCTCTCATGTATAAGAATACCATATATTGAATGAATACAGCGGTTAAGCGCTTGACCCAATATGTGCTCTTTCTCTGATGGTTAATGTGTGCATAATACTTCTTCCTGCTTGAATGCAACAATGGTGTCATTGCCTCTTTCATGCGGTCTGGGTGACAACAACAGTGCATGGAAGCTGGATTGAACCTGAAAATGATCGTGAGGAGAAAGAATCTCTGCAAGAATCAAAGAAATGCTAACATTGCTCGATTATTGATGCACTATTGAAGACCAACCAAGAAGCTTGCAAATAGGAGATCAAAGACTGTGCCTTCGTTTCAAAGATGTTCGTGTAAAGAATCTGCAGGAAATATTTAAAATAATTCTCATGCAGTTATAAAGAAAATATTTACAAGAAAAAAAGAAATGGTCAAGAATGAAAGATGTTGCTCCTAGGATAAAGAATATTTGCTCGCTAGGGAATGTTGAACTATTGGATGAATCAATGCATTGTTTCATGGGAGATTCTGGCCGACAATGCAACTAAGAGGGTACTCATCTTGCTGATTTAACATTGGAAAATTCGAGGTAGAATTAGTTACAAGATGCCATGTGCGAGGAAGGAGGATAATGTGCCTTAGAAGCTGCTCTCCATTTGTTCCTCTACTTGTCTACTACCCATAATAAGGCAATTCGTTAGTATGAGTGAGCGTGTTTCCCGTCTAGTCTTTATTGGTCGACCCAAGTGCGTATGAGCCTTGTTCTTCGCCTTTATTGGTACCAAGCACATTTGTCCGCTTCTTATCAATGAGGAGGTCTAAGTGAAGATTTAAAATATGTCACCAATGCAACTTGTTTTTGGATTTGTACCCATAAATACCCGTTAGTCAGTCTACTGCATTAGCCACGCAAGGAGCATCATGGTTCTGCTCATGGGTTCTATGCAAAGGTAAGAACAATCTATTATTAAAGAAAAAGATATTGTTGTGTGAAAACCCTAAATATCCAATAGGAAAGAAATATTATTAACTTGACTGGAGATTGGTCGACGGATGGATGCAATACATGATAGTTGATTGGCCAATCCATTTCATGTGGTTGATTTCAAGTTGCCCATTATTGGTCTATTAGTGATCTATTTATAGTTTTTAAACTAAAACCGTCAACTGTTATGGATGCAAGAGAACGTATAATATTGTCATAACTGAAGGGATTGAGTATGATTGATATGCAAACTAAGATATCCAAAGTTACCTGCTCATCAAAATACTCACCGACTACCGTGGTCTGTGACCACCGACTGCATGCTTCTTGAACTACTGCCACCACCAAATACCCTTTTTCGATATCATGAAGATGCTAGTGGATTCGACGCCCTATTTATTTTATTGTTCCACGCAGTGATCAAAAGTGTTGCTGGTCATCGGTGGTATGAGCGAGCAAGGGTGGAGGATGGTCTACAAAGAAATATGGAAGATCGCCTTCGTGTTTGTGCAATTATTGAAATATGTGATCAGTATACGATGAGATCAGAGATGCTATCAACCAAGAACTTACTCGATCGCTGAAAAGTGCCTAAGTCAACCCTGACGGTCACCTATTCGACTGTTAAAATTGACTATTTATAATCACCACTTGCACATTTAATGAGTTGAGTCGGTTCGAGACCAGAGGGGGTTGCCAACAGTCCGTCGTCTGAGCCATTCGATGTGTTATAACGATCTTGATTTTCTATGTACTGACCAACTCTTATCGCCACTGGATTCGACTACTATATATGGAGTTTTCACTATGGAAGGAGTCGAAAACCTGTAGGCCAAAGACCTAAGAGGATCGTTGGTTACTCTGTGACTACTGAAAAAGAGCCTTGGCGATGGTAGCCGACAAGCACCAACATGATCTAGAGTCGATAACGAAAGGAAACCGAAGAGACAGCGAGCTATTTGAAGGAAACCGAAGATTCCATCAACTGTATGTGGTCGACTAATGGAGACTGTCGACTAATGGAAACTAAAGGAAATCAAAGATCTCTCAGTCATCGACTATCCTGCTATCGACCAGAGATCACAATGACAATATCAAATCTAGATGCTCATCTGGTATATTCTTGACTGCTTATACTTGCAATCGACCATATATTGATTAAAAACAGTATCTAATGAGTTGAAAGTTGGATTTTGACAAGCCTCCGACTCTCATGTTGAATTAATAATGGGTTCACTTTTATGCATATCATGGCCAATTATATTTTTTTTTTGTGATCAATGTTAAAGTATGGTCGTCTGTCTTCTTTGGTCGATGTTGACTCATGCTAGTTGAGATCGGCTACTTGTCGATTGAGTATTTAGTTTTAAAAACATGTCGGTTGAGTAAGTGATAAACATATCGGTGAACAACATGTCGGTTGTGTAAAGTGAGAAATATGTCGGTTGTGTAAAGTGAAAAACATGTCAATTGAAGCATGTCGATTGAGTCATGTCGGTTCAAGAATATTGGTTAAGTGTTCTTCAAACATGTCGTTTCAATCAAAGTGGTCTCCCAGAAGCATGTAATAAAGATAATTGAGTTATGTTGATGTGACAATTTTTTATTCTAAAGTTAATAAATATGGGGTTAAACGTGAGTCTTTCGAGGCAGGCGATCCCCTCTACAATTGTAAATCAAGTCGATATCTAGCTGCCTTAGTAACTCATGTTGAGTCAAGTCAGTCATCCATGACCAATCTCAGTTGATATCGAGTAATGAAAACTTTACAAACTTGCAGGAAGCCTCACAACAGATGAAGTCGACAATGGTCACATTCAAGCAGAAGTCACCTTACAACACACAGAAGAAGAACTTAACGCCAGGTTATGACATCATAATAGTTGAACCCCCTAGTGTATAATGCAAAGATGTTCCTAGGTTGTGACCTTGAAAATCCAGAAGACAAAGAAATGGAATAGAATGTCGAAGAGACAAAAGGCACCGCATGCCTGAACCGATGGAGATGTCGGTTAGATGAGCTAGGGTGAGGCTTCAAATCAAAAGACCTCGTTGCGGAAGAGGATAGTCGATTGCCATTGTGAGATGAGACTTCGATGCACTAATGCCAGATTGAAGATGGAAGCTGAAGAGTAACCAGGCACAGTAGAGGCTTGTACACGTATGTTCTCCTATCAAGATAAAGGCTGTTGCGGCTAAGTTACTTATACAGACCGGTATGCATGGTTGATGCACAGTGAGGACTACTTCAGCAGTAGCAGAGACCTAGGATGTTGATGCATATTTCTTTGTTCTCTTTGGGACAAAGAAACGCTTTGTTTGTGGGGGAGATGTTGAAGGGGATGATAGGCCTTTCCTAAAGTCATCATATGTTATAATGTATTAAATTTTATATTTAGATAACCTTATAAAATGAACGATTGGAGCAGGTGCAACCGCTCCAACCTCTCTCTCATGTATAAGAATACCATCTATCGAATGAATACAGTGGTTAAGCGCTTGACCCAATATGTGCTCTTTCTCTGATGGTTAATGTGTGCATAATATTGTTGCCTACTTGAATGCAACACTGCAAAGGATATCACCCCGGATGCGGGTGTCCATTTGAAGCCCATGGCCATGGGTCCAGGTGATGAGGCACACAATTGTGCCTCCCCATCACTGGCATGACGCCACCCTTCCATCATCCTACTGCCTTCTTCCTTATGGTTGCATGCATTGAAAATAGGATAGGACGTGAATATCCCATAGCTGCTAGACTGTACAGGGCTGTCACCTCACAGCTAGCTCATCATAATGAGATGCCTCGTTCGACACGTCACTGCACCAAATGTTCAAGGAATTTTCCATTCTGTCACCCCACTCATTTGCTTCTTGCACTCGGCTCATTGCACCCCACCCACTCTGCTACCTCTCTGCCTCCTACTTCTCTGGTTTCCCTCTGTTACATTCAGAACCCTGTTCCTTTCAATGCACAGGCCAGCGGTGATGGTTTTGATCTTGAAATTCCAAACTCTTTACGCACCATGATCAATGAATGGGAGGACGAGCTCTTAGGCTCCCGCACAACTGCAAGCTGAACCCCCGAATGTCGCAAAAATTACTGGTTTTTCAAGAATATCCTGGTTTGTCTTCTGCTCCGCTTCTACACCCAACCTCTCCCTGACGCCGTCCCTCCCCCATCCCTAGCCCCTGTAGTTTTATCGGCTCCGTTTTCTCTCCCTGCGTCCACTTCTGCACCCAGCCCCCGACTGTTCCCCATGTGGTTCCTATGGACTATGAACCCTCCTCCCTCCCTCCACAAAGTTGTATGAATACCATCTCAGCTAGCAAAAGCACCTTCAGTCCGACTTCTTTGATGAAAAATGAGCCCCTCTTGGTTAAAATTCCTCTATCTAGCAAGAATGACGCCGATAACAGCAATGACGCGACCGACGATAGGGATGAACCAGGAAAGCCAAGCTCCACAGGCTTCGGGACTCCTATCATTGAGGAGTTGTATTAAAAACCTTAGCCGAGTTTCTTGTCTTCATGATTCTCCTTTTTTGTTATGTCTCAGGAACTCACAAACTGTAGACTGTTAAACATTTTTTTTTGTAAAAGAGTTAAATCTCTTTTCTTTTGGATCTAATTTCCCGTGTTAAGGGAGGATTTGGTAGAATTTTTTGGTTTTTCATCTCCTCTAAGGTAGACTAAACCTCTACACCTACTTGTTCCTCTCTACAGAATAGTTTCTATGCTCTGTAACACTTTGTGTACCATTATTATTTTTCTTCAATAGAATAGTTCATGAACTTACAAAAAAAAATGCCTCCAAACTTGCCTCTAATAGTTTATAGTTACCCTTAAAACTAATCCAAGGCGACTCCCCAACCCTTACGTTTCTTTCATTCCCTAGTTTCCAAGCAACCCACTTACCAACCAAAGGAAATGCCCTAACCAATCTTTTCCAAACAATAGATGCTCAATGTAACCAATTTGAACTAGTATATCATTGAGAAATAATTTAATTTTTTTCATTTTCATCACTTTTCCTCACAAATCCATTATTGTAAACCAATCTCCATAAAAACATTTGTTGCAAACGTTTTACAAAAAATGCAAATGTTTTTCAAAACCCAGCCTCCATTTTTTTTGGAGTGGCAAGTGTTCTCCATTTGACTAGTGGAATGCCTTCCTTCACTCTTTTACTAGTCCATAAGAAGTCATAACACTTCTTTCTAATTTTATTTAAAATTCATTTATTTCATTATTTGACTAGTACCTAATCTATAGACATCTAGTACACTAGGATGCTCACAAGTATTGCCTTGATCAAAACTAATCTCCAACTAATCTCCCACCACATGACAACCATATATTGCACCAAATTGTTAGTCTAGCTTCAAATTTATTATAAATCTATAGAGAATCATAATATCTATAATTGTTAGGTTTTAATGTGAACCCAAGATAATTCACCTTGTGATCCAATTCACAAAATTCATAGGAAATATTATTTTGCATGTGCCAAGACTTCAAGTGCTAACTCATTTGTTAGTAGTGAAGTTTTTTTCAAATTTATCTCTAAGCTTGTTGCTTTGCAAAATGGATCCAAAAGATCCTCTATTTTCTTCAAATCCTAGAATGAACTGTGGTGAAATATCATGATTTCATCTACAAAAGGAAAATGATAAATGTATACAAAGTTTGACCTTTTTATCCCTTTCAGTTCTCCTTTTCTTATGTCATCCTTTTAGTAGCATGCTCAAACACTTTGCCACTAATAAAAACAGAAGGGGAGATAATGAAAATCCTTGTATGAGGCCTCTTGAGGCAGTACAAAACCCAGAAGGTGATCGATTACCAAAACTACAAATGAAATGTCACATGCCCCAATTTTGCAAAAAAAAAAAAATATTATTTTATTTGATTTTATTCAAAGACAATATGTTAAATTTTATGCTAAGTTGCAAGTGATGACTCAGCAGAGTCAAGGATATTAAATGTAATTCTGAATATTTTAATTATAAATAAATGAAAGTGGAGACAACAGCTTAGGAGGGTTGTTAAAGAGTGTTTACTGGTCAAATTGGTGGAGGAGACTAGGTGGAGAGCAAACAGACAAGTGGCAAAATCCTCAGACCTCTTCCAACTGTTGCAGGGGGAAACCTCCCTACATTTGGGGTCATGATCCCCCAAGAAAGTGGGATCAAAGCAGGTGGCTCAATTAATGACAACTGGCCCAAAAGACCTAGGCAATCTTTATAAAAATGCCAATTGAAGAGAGCTGAGGCTGCTCATTCTAGGGAAGGGAACATTCAGGTGAATGTACTTCAGAGAAGTTCAATGGCAAGGGAATTTGTGGAAAGAGTTTGAGGGGTTAACTGCTAAGTGATATAGTGTAGCTTTTCAGCTAAAGGATCTTACTGCTGAGTGCAGAGTCATTACTGAGTCATTGGACTAGTTTATTGTTTGCTTGCCCCACCAGTTCTCAGCCAAGGAGACCAGGAATAGGCTCGGGGGTCCTCAAGAAGCATTGTTTGGGCGTTCTCCAGGAGTTGGTAGGGAGGAACAACCTCCTAACGCTGTTGTTGTCCAGCTTAATCAGGTTCTAAAATCTTTTTTGTTTTACTGTGTTAAATGGTTAAAAGTGAATCTGATTGTTATCTAAATGTTAAATATTTAGTTGCAAAAATATTAGAGTTAGTAATCTTTTTAGATATTTGAAGGAATGAATTTGAATAGATGAAAAACAATTCTAACCTGTGTTTTTCCACATCTGGAAGGACCAGACCGTACTCCAGCATAGACATAGTATTTAAAGTAGATGAAGGAAATGAGTAGAAATTGAAATGAATAGATGTAATATGCATTTCATAATAGCAAAGTATTTCATTGCAGTATGTAGATTAGTATCAAAAGACCAATAACCTGGTTATTTATGTTCTTTGTTATTGTAAATATACTGATAGTGAAGTAGCAGTATTCCATTACAAGTTGAATAATTATTAGGTTAAAAAGATACCTTAGTAGATAAATGAAGTATTCTTTTACTCAAGTGCATGAGAATAAACTGTATTATGTTATCACTATTTCCTTTGTGTTTTATTTAATAACTAATTGTAAATGTAGTAGAAAAGATACAGTTAAACTACTTAGTACATTCAGATAAATAAAGAAATAAACTATAATACTTAGTTTATTTACTATAATGTTAGCTAAACTAAGACAATAGTTATTGTAAACAAGAAAGGTTTTTATGGAAAATATTTATTGTTTATCAAAAACAGACTAGTTACTAAATGGATGTTACAAATAACTATAATAAGAATTCTTGCTAACATTTTAGTAAGAATAATAAGAATAGGATTATAATTAATTTTAACATTACATATCTATGTAAAAACTGATCTGAATTTATTAACAGGTTTATACAAGAAGAGTAACTACACGGTCGAAACCCTTTATTATTTTCTTTGTTTTAATAAAAGAAAAACGGTTAAGCTATAATTCTACTATTTGAAACATTATCATTGAACAACTGAACTATTTATTGTAGACTGGTTACAGCCTTTATAGAAAAAATATATATACAGATAATAATATTAATTTAAAAACAATATTTGTTTTACAAATAAAGAATCTACTCAGATTAATTGAAAGAATTATTCAAAAAAAAACAAGGGTTTCATTTAGGAAACCCTATCTTGAAATTTATGAGCATACATCCATAGGCATTATATCACATAATACCACATCTTTATAATTACCAATTTGAATCTCCACATTGCACTGCTCATTCACCAAGAGCTAATGTCCTTTCTGTAACCATGACACTTTATAAGGAGTGGGATGTTTCATCCTCTTCAATCCCAACTTCTCTAACATCTCAGTGGATACCAAATTATATGTACTACCATTATCAATGACCATATTACAACACTTCCCTTGTGATTTTCACTTTGCCCTAAACAAACTCTTCCTCTGGGTTGGTTCATGTGCTTTCTTCTCTGTTCTTACTAAAACTCTTTTCATCATAAGAGAATCTCCTTCCTCGGGAGGATTATTCATCTTTGCTTCCTCATTGGACTCCTCACAAGGCTCAATAATATTTTCATTCCTATGAGTTGTAGGTTTATTCTTTGGGCACTCCATTGACATGTGTCCAATTTCTCTATTTCTACCTCTTCCTCTGACATTAAACCTGCCTCCCCTGAATCCTCCTCTTTGGGGTGTTTGGATACTAGAACCTTCTGCCTCATCCTTAGAGGTCGGAAACACACCTCCTCTGTTTGGAGATCCTTTTCCCATGGTTGTATTTCTTCCTCGATTCTTATGGTTTTGTCTTCTTAGTAGCTTCTCTTCTACCCTTGAGGTTTCTCGCTAAACATCTTCAATAGTCTTCAAATTCAACAAGTTGATCTCATATGGTATCTCATATCTTAGTCCATTTATATATATGGCCACTCTTTATATGTCCCCTTCTGTCTGTCCAGCTCTAATACTCAGCCTAAAGAATTATTATGTGTATTCTTTAACAGTCATACCCTTTTGTCTAATATTTTGTAATTGTCTAATGAGAGTCAACTGATAATCCTTAGGCATAAATTGACTTTTAATTTTATCTAACATTTTATTCCAAGTTTTGATTTTGGACTTACCTCTTCTTTCCCTATGGATCTGAAGTTCATCCCACCAGATGGTTGTATGTCCTTTCAGTTTGGTCGTTGCATATTTCACCTTCTTTTTATCCTTAATTTCTTCAAAATCGAAGTGCTTTTCTAGAGCATTGATCCAGTCCATTAGTTCTTCAACATTCAGATTACCTTCATACATGGGAACTTCAACTTTAGGCCTGTTACTAGATTTCACCAACCTCCTCAATACTTTTACTTCATCAACAATCTCTTCTTACTCTTCTTCAAAGGATTCCTCTTCATCGCTGGTGTTTATGCTCTCTAAATTTCTTCTCTCCATAGCCTCCATCCTAGCTTGGACTTGTCTTAATTATATTTGTGTGTCTATCTTTGCAACTTACCTTCCTCAACCACCTCCTAATGAAACTCCACGTGCTCATGCTCGCCTTGATGGCATCTTTAATCAGATCTAATACCAAAATTGATGCCAAGTAAGAGCTAATAGGTGTAAGCTGATCCTAATCATCTTAAAGAACTGCTTAAAATATTATCCTTGTTATAGCTGATCTCTCATTGAATTTACAAATTTCTACAAACTCACTTCCTTCCACAATCGCCTTCCTACAAATCTTTTCTTCGGCAATTGTCTTTCCGCGACTCAGTTTCCAAAACAAATTTTCTGCAATTTGCGGATTGCGGATTGTGGATGTACCTTCCCATTTTTCCCAAAATAGGATTCCACGATTTCCTTCCACGAGTCTCTTTCCACAACTCTTGTGAGTCGTCGATTTCTTGCGGCTTTTTCCCTATCCATTGATATGAGGTCAAGTGTGGAACTTCACTTTAACCTTGTGGATCTATTGTCTCCCATACACTTTTCTCCTACGGAATTTATCCACAACCGTAGATCTGTCTAAGTCATAGGTTTTTTTCTAACTCGAAAAGTTATAGATGAATTGATTAGTGAAACGATCAGTTCATTTCTATTGTATTCCTATGAAGACATCTCCATCTTAGTGGCTTCTAGGGATTCTTGACAAAATCACAACATTCATTCATATACGACAGGGAATTTAACACATTCTTGGTTATTGAAAGAAGACAAATAATTTACAATATTCATGCAGAGGCTACAACTCTATTCTTCATTTCATTAATCACTCCTGCATACATTCATTCACATACTTTCATACACAACCACTCATATCTCTGATTATTACATTCGACACTTAATATAGAACTCCATCAAACCTGTAAGATCCGAACAAGCGGTATCTGAACTCCTAAGAAAGTAAATCTACAAATAACCTATCCTCGAGCAACCTCTTGTAAGATTCGAGGACATCAGTGGAAATTTCAATTATTATAGCCAAACTAATCCTATCTATAAAACATATTACAAGAATCGAAAACTAACCTTATCCTTCTAGAAATGATTGCATGTAAGCAGAAAAATAACATTTCCTGCTCAATCAGAAAACAAAGGACTTTGACTCGATGCTCCTGCATCAGTTAGTGATCTCTTCTTCCTTGTAGAGTTTTGTTACAGTCTCAGGGAGTGACCTAATTAATCGACATGTGTGGATCACTTTCGGTTTAGGAGTGATCACACGGGTTTTGTTCTATTTATGCACCAAATCTTAGTTCTAAACGTACTCATCCCTAGATGTGGATGGAGGCCTCTCTTATAGATGTTGAGTGGATTGTTGTTTGTAACTTTAACTTTGTTGAATGAGATGGCGACAGGGGAGGATGGGTTTTTTATGTGATTGCTGGTTCAAAAAAGCATGCTTAGACTAAGTGTAAATCCTCGCTTCATCTTGTTGACACAAATTGGGGAATAAAAATATGGATTATAGTGGATTGTTTACTCAATCCACTTTTAGACAGGGATTTGTTGGAATTCAAGCTAGATTGGATCAAATTTATGGCCTAAGAGATAATATTTCCTTGTATGGTAATATGCACCCAATTAATGTTTTGATTGCAGCAATAGGTTCAGATCACGTACTCATTATGACCTTTATTTGAGTAAGCCATGTGGTGGACTCAAAACCCTCATCTTTGGTCAAGCTTAATGTCTCCCATTAGGATTCTTCATATTTGTGTGCTCTAGTACATAGCATTTGGAACAATGTTCCTTGGCCTTAAGGGGATGGTGGTTCGATTTTGTGGTGGGAACAAACTATTTGTCATTTTATGAAGTTCATGAGGGGGTGCAGTCGTATGACCGCACAAAATCACGTGAGGGTACTTTAGGAGGCCCAAATGCAGCTACAAGAGGTACATATTCTTCAGGAGGATGACTTACATAACATTTCCCTTCAAGAGGATGAAACTTAGTGTGAGATGGTGATGCATAAGGAGGAGGAGTATATTTCCAATGGGGATCATGTTCATGATAGATTGCATTGGATTTAGGAGGGCGATGGGGGGTCCATTTTCTTCCTTGACTTCATGAAGAAGAAAGTGGTAGCAAACAGGGTTATGGACCTATGACATGCAGATGAGATTCTTAAGGAGAACCCATATAAGATACGAGGCATGTTTAATGGTCATTTTCAAAATATTTTCCTACTCTTTGTGAAGTCAAATTTGGTTGCCAAGGATACCTGATATACGGTGGTTCAATATAAAATATCACTTAGTGTCCAGGAAAAGTTGGATGGAGATTTCACAAAACAAGAACTCTTTGTTTCCCTCTTATCCATGCAGAATGGGAAGTCACAAGGTATTGATTGTTTACCTCATGAGTTTTACAAGGTGATGTGGGATATGGTAGGGCATGATTTTTGTAACCTTGCACGTGAGGTTTTTACTATTGGGATCCTTTCAAAATCTCTTACCCAAGGCTTGATCAAGCTTATTTGAAATAACTCTACTAGAGACTTTGTTGGGGAGTGGTGCATGATTACCTTATTAAGTGTTTCCTACAAAATTATAGCAAAGGATTTGGCCTTGAGAGTTTTGGAGGTGGCCCAAAGAATTGTCCTCCAGGAACAAACAAGTTTTACACAAGGCTGATTTATTTTGGATATTGTTATGTCAACTTTGGAGGCCATGGAGTGGGACAAGGAGACTAATCAACGGGCCCTCTTTATGAAAATTAACTTCAACAAATCCTATGATCGTATTGACTATACATTCATTATGGACATCTTGACCTGCCTTGGATTTGGAAAGTGATGTGTTAATATGATTAGTAATTTTTTTTATTATGCCTCCAGTTTTGTTGAAGAGAATAATGTTTTGTCTCCCCGCATACATATTCATAGGTCAATTAGGCAAGGATTCCTATTGGCTCCTTACCTTTATGTGTTAGTGGTGGATTCTCTTGGGTATCTATTGGAAGCAGACTTCTCTCAGTGTCGTCTTCAAGGTATTTCTCTACCTGAGGGGGGGGGATATGGTTAGTATTCACTTTATGTATTACTATCTTTGTTCGATTCTTATGAACGGGAGTTGGTCACAACTACTAGGGATTTTCTTGTGGTGTTCGGTTATGATTTAAGGGATATTGTTAGTGACACCAATACATATTACTAGTTCATTATTCTTTAGGATATGCCTGAGTGGATTCTAGCTACTTAGAGTTTTTTTTAGTCGATATTTATTGTGAGATGCCTCGGTATTCCTTTTGGAGTTGATCTCTCTCTGGTTGCAATTTGGGATCGGTGCTCGAATATGTTGCAGCTTAAGTTACTTGTTTGGAAGTGCACGCATTTTTCTTTCTGGCAAGTTGACTATGGTGAGAAGGATTGTGTAGGCCTCCTAGATCAATTATGTGTCATGTTGGCTCCCTAACAAGACCCAATTCCATTGGTTGGAGCAAATTCTCTGATATTATTTATGGGCGAAGTATGGTGGAACTTCTGGCATTCCCATGGTCCCTTGGGAATTTTTCATTATGCGTAAGGATGAGGGAGGCCTTAGTTTAATTAATACAGTGACTCAAGGTAGCATTTTGACGGCTAAACAGATGATTAGAGGTTTGGAGGGATCCTCCCCTTAGCAGGTTTTGTTGTTGTACAAATTGCTTTTGGCCCCCCATGTTGGCAAGATCAGGGGTTATTTTGGTTTATGTGATGTCATTTATGCTCCTCATAATTTTCAAATTCCAGGGTATTTTATATTTAGGACTATTTGGGTTGCTTGGAAGAGGGTGCCAGGTCTAGTTCGATCGCAGATGTCGAATACTAGACTAGGATGGGATCTAGACAAGTGGTCAATTTAGGGTTCGAAGCAGGATGGTACTTGTATTTATGTCTTGCCTTGATTAAAGGCAAGAAGGATTATTAGAAAGCACAGTCTCCTCTAGAAGTATATTTGGGACTTTAGTGATAGTTCTCGAAAAATACTAGAGAACCATGGCTCAAGAGTTTTCTTTGTCGTCGGTGAACTAGCCCTCTTTTATGGAAATCATTGGGCGTGTTCCTTAAGAGGATATTTTTAAGATGAATATTGATATGGAAGGTCCCTTTTGGAGAGACTAGGAATGGATCTTTGGGTTTCCTTTGCCCCAATATGGTTCTCGTAAAATCTACTCCATCCGACATCAATGACATTAGTTAGGTCTTATTCTTAATTCCCGATGGTTTTTTACACATGTTGAGAGTTGGTGGCTTCCAAGCTTGCATGGTGTTCGGTTAATTAGAGTTTCCTATAAGGTCTTGGTCTTTTCTTGTTTTTTTTATATATCAAGGTCTTCCTTCTAAGGCTCGGCTAGTCAAAAGTGGTCTTTATGATGGCCTTTGCCCACATTGCTCGAGGTATAAGTCGAAGAAGCATGTTTTATGGGAATGTTCATTTGCTCATTCTTGTTGGGCTCAATCTCAATCTCAATTGGCAAACATTCTGTAGGGATATTTGCATTCACATGCAATTTTGTTAAGTGTCTCCAGATCGATGATTTGATATTCCCTATCTAGTATTTGGCATTGTTTGAGAGTTTTTAATTTACATACTATTTGGAAGTTACGTTGCAAGTCTGTGTTTGATAATGAGGTTACTTCATCAGAATTCTTTTCTCAATTATGACGTGATGAGATGCCCATGCAACTCATAGCGAAAAGGGATTTGTTGATTGAAAAACATCAAATTGTTAAATTCAAACTCTTATTCATATTTTATAGTTGTTTTAGTTACTCTTAGGAAAAGGATATGAAGTTTTCTGTATATACCCTTCTTTTCTTATTCTCTTTTCAACCGATATATATATATATATATATATATATATATATATATATATATATATATAACAAAATAAAAATAAAAAGTTATTTAACCTCAAACTTAATATTTTAATATAAATTTAACACCGATTGTTGTTTTTATGACATTAGCTCACTAAACAAGATTTTGGAGTTCTTTATAAGCCATTTGCGCTTCTGTTTTATTTTATTTTATTTATTTCTTTTGTATTTAAAAACATATATGAATAACTTATATTTTCAAGATGAGGTGTGAGACACTCTCTTTTTTAGCACTTTGTATGATACAAGCTTTGCTCATTCATAATGAGTTTTAAAAGAAAAAATGTGCTTTTGAATTAATTAGTTGCAAATTAAAGAAAATGGTTTCCATTTTCCTTATAAATTCTTTCATTTAGCTAACAAGTCTCCCACTCATGGAAGTTGTGTTAATTTTGGATGTTTTGTATTTTTAAGTGGAATGAAGACGTTGATTACCTTTTTAGATTTAAATTATGTGTATGAGGAAGGAGACATTTTTTTTTGTGAGGGTTATGAGGAAGGTGGCATGCCTCTACTCGGAACTCCTCTCTAAAGACCTAGCAGAACTAGGTGGAATCATACTAAATGTCATCATCAACCATGGTGTATTTGTCTTCCGAAGGTTGACCAAAGACGATCATCCTTTGGTGGGAAAAAATCAAACACCATGCCAAAAGCGAAAAGTGTATACTAATTACATAGACTTGTTGCATCATAGCAACGTAATCATTACTTTGCTAATTCAACGTATTAGCAATAACCCTCGTCCACTCCTTTAGTCCTCCAACTATGGTGGAAAACTACATGTATCTTTTCTCGGCGCATTGTAGCTTTTTCCTTTCTAATTTGTATTTAATATATTTCTTTCTTTTATGAATTCAAAAGGATTCTTTGTTTCAAATATTTTTGTATATTTAATATATTTCTTTCTTTTACGAGTTTTCAAATACCTTTGTATAACAATGATAGTTCTATTAACCTACTTTGAATATTAATGGATATAAATATCAATTCAAATTTAAATATATTAAAGCCACGGTTGTAATGAACCCGTGAAACTTACCAGGAATCAAAGTTTACTAGTTATGAGTATCAATTTGTAACTAAACACATGCTTTTGACTAACTATAAATAGTTAGATTGTAGTGGGCGACCCCATCGTGAAAGCGATTGGAGATGCACCATCCTACCTCAAGGAGGGTGTGGGTTGGTAAAAAGAGTCGGTCGGTATATATATATACTCTCTTGGGTTGGTAGAAGAGACTTAGAGACACCATCGACCCCACTCATTAGGAGATGCGTCATATAGGTATGATGATGTGGATTGAGCTATGTGTAGATTGGTATTTAAAATAAAATATTAGTTATTTTAATAAAATAATAATAATAATTAATTTTTAAGATTATAATTAAGTTAGACATCAATTTGGTGTATGCGATCTTCTTGTTTGTGAGACATTGGACTCACATCTACGCAATAACTTAATTGCTAAAATATATAGAGGTGTACATACTATATACCCTTTAGATTTGAACTTATAAGCTCTTACAAAGAAACACATATAAAAAAACCACAAATTCAATTGAATTCAAGGACCAAAACATACATCATAACAAAAACTAAGTAATTAATCAAATAAATTGAAGTACCAACACATATATAAGTCAAATAAATTGAGAGAAGCACCACCCAAAAATTTATAGTTCAACACAAAATCATGTAAAGTGTATATGTTTGTTTCATGTCAAATAAGACAAAAAGGCCCCATTTTCTTTTAGTTCTTTACATAATCATGTAAAGAGTGTACGTTTGGTTTAAGGCCCCGTTTTTTTTTAAGTTTAACACATAATCATGTAAAGAGTTTACGTTTGTTTTAAATAAATAGTTGATTAATGATTAAGTATGAATCATTTTATTTATAAATTATAATAATAAAATTATAAAATTATAAAACTAGCAAGTGTTTTTTTAAAGTGCATTAAGAAATTCTCAAAAGAGAGGAAGGTGATCAAGCTCCAATCACACAATGTCAATCTTCTCAAGAAAATTAAGAATCCAAATATACTCCATATTCGACGTCATAAGAACTCTCAAACCAAAAAACTTGCTTATAACTTAGTTTACTTGGAACATGGATTTCTAGTTAAAAGAGTGGGTCATTCATAACGTTGGTGGCTCCCCACGACGTGTAAGGTTCTTTAATCCCTCCTCATAAACCATTATTATGAGCAATAATATCTATGTGTGTGCCAAGCAGAGCATATTAACTGCCTTTAGTATGGGATTCAAAACCTCTTCAATCTATCGCATGGGAGAATTCTCTCGAACTTTAGACACGCGTGGGATGGAGATTGTTTGGGGTTATACGCCTAACATCTAAGATTTGCAAGACGATTATGGGAGAAACCTACGCATTGAAAGAAGAATTCCAAACTCGGACGAGGTTAGACGAATTGTGTGCTTGGGGAGGGTGTGTTTTGGTGACATGCTTACCTTAATTGCTAACAGAAGGTGGTGAATCAAGGAGGGGGGGTGTGAATTGTGTCCACTCTATCTTAAAGATACAAGGTTATGAAACTGGGGATCATAGATTAGTTAACCTTAGAATTGGGCAATTGTAGCATACAAGAGGTTTCCTTATTTTATGGATTGTTGTAAGTTGTTTGGGGCAGAAAATTATTGTCGTGGATATGGAAGGTGTATGTATGGGGCCAGAGCAAAAGGGTGAAGTGGGTTGTTGCTATAGGGACCTTCAAGATGTCAAGGCGGATATGAGAGATGTAAAAGGCACATTCTGCACCCACAACTCCAAACTCAGGGGGTTAATAAATGCAATGAACCAGATAGCCACACAGGAAGCAAGGATAAATTCTGATGTGGACAACTTGGAAGCGCAAATAGGGACATTGAGTGCTCAGCTAGAATGCCTAGCAATCACAACTGAGGTGCATGAGTAATATATATAGCAGGTGTGCAATCTTGCCATTCTCCACAGAGGGGCAATAGGTTCATGGAAGAGGACTCAATTGTGCAACTAGTTTGGGCAATGGTGGAACTATCTAGTTCTCTTAAATTAGAAGCAAGGATGCAAGACCCGAATGAAGGCAAGAATGGAAACAACAACCACAAAGTTAGGAAATCCATGTAGGTTTTTAGTATTTTGGTTCTAAGTCAATTTAATAGATTATATAGTACTAGTTATTTTTGTCTTGGATTCATAGAACTATGATGAACTGCAAGCTTTGTGTATGTTTTATGATGAGCCCTAGACCTTTTGGGCATTCTGTGAAGAAAGGATACGTTCCCTATTTGTTTTTTTTCTAACAAAATGTAATACAAAACCCCTACCCATTATATTAAAAACTAAACCCTTTTTATTGGAAATTTTAAAACTTAATATAATGGTTGGTTTTTCTTGAAAATATTACAAAATATAACTAATTTATCGGGTGTCTATGGGCAATCATATTCATTACCCTCAATAAATCAACTAACAATTCTAATATTGCTTAGATAACTAGCAGAAATAAAAAAACAATGAACCATAGAGAAGAATCTCCATTTACTTGATGACCAACTTAACCAATTTTGCATGCATACATTGTGACCCCAATCAACCACTAGCTCCTTTATTTGCAACAATAGTTGGGGGAACAACTCTCCGCCTAACCAACCCCCAATAGAAGCTAACCCTTCCAAGCCCTCAACAATTAACCATATTCCAATCCAGGTGAGACCTTACTCTTTTTTCTAGCAACCTATATACAACAATCTATTCCTCCCTAACCTCCCTCTCAATAGGCACACTCACAAACAACAAAAAAATAGTACAAATAAGAAATCAAACTCTAAAATTAACCAATAAGACTCGCTCCTATGTCTTGGTCTTGCTCCCTTTTATTACCTAATTTGGTATTTTACTCAATTTCTTAATTATTGCATGAATGACACACTTGTGTCATCCATGCACCTAAATTAATTACCATGCACTTATTCTTTTTTTATTTGTACATATTAATTGACAATTTCATTATTACTATATGCTCATTACTTCGCTCACATGAAACTATATACATTATTTCATCATTTTTTTTAGTCTTTGTGGTTTAGTCCCCAACTTGGGGGTAACCAACCCTAAATTTAAGTTATTTCACTTTTTAGTAAGGTGGGCTCTAAACTTCAAAAGATTATGATGCCCCATATAAATAAAGGCTCCTAACATTCATTTGTAACAAGACAAGGGTTTTAATATGTACTTATTTCTTTTTATTAGAACATTTGAGCTAGGCACATCTTTCTTTTTGGAATACTTATCTTGTGATGAATGGTGGAATGATGAATTTCTAGGGTTTACTATCCTACAAGATTGATTCAAATAATAGTTGTAATAACTCACAAGTAAGGAGGATCTCAACATTCTCTCTCTCTCTCTCTCTCTCTCTCTCTCTCTCTCTCTCTCTCTCTCTCTCTCGATCTTTCCTTAGTAGATGTTGGTAGGATATTTCCATTTTCTTGTTTGACGTTGTTTTTGCACCTTAAGCCAGGTAAATTCAGGTTTTATTGGCATCTTGTCAGTCTTGTCTAAGGAGACTTTCCTCTTGAAGGAACTCTCCACTATGGGCCTTGGGATTCATTATTTTCCCTAATTAGAGTTTGGCTATTGTGACCTAGCCTTGGGTTACTAACCTTTGCCCTAATTGGTAAATATTGAATAACCAAATTGAGTAGGGATGTTGACCTCGATCTCTAATTTCTCTACGGTTAAAGACTAATGTCATAATCCCTTGTTTTCTCCTTTTTATCAAAATATGGAAATGCATATATTGTCAAAATACCAAAAAAATATAAATTAGATAATCCTAAGAAGTTAGAAAAATTCATATCGCAAAAAATATTTGGAATTTAGAACTTCTGCAATAATTCCCCAACGGTAAGACCCAGACATATGTGATGTGATTATTCTTTTTATTATTGTGGCACTAGGTGCCTGGACTATGGACTATGGACATTATTATTATTATTATTTACTCTTAATTAAATAAATATCTCAACATGGGCAACTAAAGTGGTTGGGGGGTTATGGATTCCACATGTGAGGGGGGGTTGGGGCTAGGGGTTGTTGCTCTCCCTAACATTACTTTATGTTTCTTATTTTTTAGTTTATCATACTATGGAGATCCTATTACACCTAATTGATGCATTGCATGCACTCATGCACCCTCACTTGATGGGAATATTCTTTATTTGATGTCAATGGGACCCACTTTATCATCACTAGTGTCTTATGCGCCCTATTTTACTATTTTCCAACCATGCACTAGATTTTTGAAAATCCCATACTAATTTGAGTTGTCTTTAGTTAATCAATGTAAATTTGGGTCAATTCAAGTTGTCTTCAATGCATGGGACTGATTTTACAGGAATTTGAGTCATTATTGGTCAATTTGAGTTGTATTTAGTGCATAGGAGTGATAGGGGAATTCGAGTCGGTCTTGATGAATTTGAGTCTTTTCTAGTGCATGGGAATGATTTTGGGGTAAATTCGAGTCAATTTTGGTAGATTCGAGTTGATATCATGAGAACTTGAATGGTCTCTAATGATTGTGAGTGTTTTGCCAATGAATTTGAGTCAATCTAGGTGGATTTGAATTTATTAAGGGCTTTTATCAAATCACTAGACGACCATTCGAGTTGCTTGCCAGTGAACCTAAGCTAGCCTTTGTCGGTGAATTCGAATTTCTATGAAATGATTCAAATGATCATTCATTCAATATTCTTGGTTTTGGACAGTTTCTCTCTCATCAATTCAAATGCTTGTGGATGGACTCAAATTGTCTTTTACACATAGCTATTGCATCCTTTGTGTTTTGCAGGGGAAATTGTAGTCCTGTGAGGGTGATTGAACATTGATCTATTCCATTGTGGAGGTTGGTTAGATTTGCTATTGAACATAGAAATAACTCAAGACCATTATTTATCTTTGATCTAATCACGTGAATCCTAAAGGTGGATGGTGATGTCCAGAGGGACTGATTTGGTGAAGGGAATCCCATTGCACCGGGTAGTGTTGATGCAGTGAAAGTAAGTGGCAAAGGATTGCGTTGTTTTTCTTAGGTTATGGCCTAAGTATTTTATGTTATTTTGACAGTTCCCTACCATGTGGGTCCATGGCCTCAGCTTGGGGGTGACATGTTCAAGTATGATTGACTTGACTGTGTCTATGGATGGGTGGAAGGTTGTCCTGTTGAAGCTAGTCGCGCTATTAGGATACAAGTATTCTTTGGAAAATATTTACCATATTTATTGTTGCAAATGCTCCCATGGAGGTTGAGCTATATATGTTATATATGTTGCAAATTCGATTCTATTCTTATGTTATGTGGTTGATTTAGTGGTGTTAAATTGGCAACTTTTAGAGTAGATTTGTTTATGTGTTATAGCAAATAGTAGATGTTGTTTTGTTTATGTTTTATGATAGCCAATAGATATGTTTTTTAGGAAAAATATACGACCTTATATGGTAGCTCTGGATATGATATTAGATATGTTTACATGGTTGTAGATTGGTGTTGTAAATCTAATTTAATTGGTATCGTAAATAGGATATACTTTGGTATTGGAAACCTGAATTGTATAGTGTCGTAAAACTGATTTTGTCTGCATTTGTAGATCTGATTTTATTATGTGGTTTAATGGTTGTAGTAGACATGATGTTGATGGTTTAAATTACATGTGAAAATTTACTTAGGCCTAGTTGTGTCCATGTTATAATTACCTTACATTTCATGTGCATTGGGGAAAAGTTTGCATTGGAAATGTCATCTTCCTTTAATGGATTATTGTTTTCTTTATTTAGCTTATTGGCATGTTGGCCTAGCATTAAATAAAACTTATTCCACTATGCAATCACTTGAATCGTCCCTTTCCCTGTTAGAATCCCGATGTATCCGACCCCAGTGATGTGATTTGGGGTTTGGTACACTACATTTGCTTTGCTGGAAAAGTGGGTTGTAGATTATTTTATGGTAGATCTTCAAGGATAATCCTCTTCTCGTGGTTGATTTGTGAGGTTTTTTGTGACTTTTGCATACTAGGGTTTATTTTTGCATATTTGTTATAACATGTATAATAGGTACATTGATCAATTCACCTAACTTCAAAGGCCCAAAAAGTAGGATTTAAACCTGTATTGACCCCCAGGGGGTTGGAGATCCTTTGGAAAACATTATAAGCTAGAACACCATAAATTTAATGGTTGATGCAGGGCATAAACCATATTTGGTTTTACGTTTTCATGTCTTATTTAGTGCTTCGCTTCACCCTTCGTAAGATTGTCGCTTTCCCTACTATACAAAGTACATCTCATATGGTAAGTTGACATTGTTTTGATCGATTTTTCTCAAGTTTTTTGAAGTGTTTGACTACTGCAACTTCATAAAAATAGTAACATATTGAAGTTATCTTTCTTGGAATTTTTTATAAATTTTTATAACTCCTTCCTCTCACCTAGTGTCTTACATACTTCTATTTTTTACTCAATAAGGCACTTAGCTTGCTGAGAGGTTTCTTGGGAAAGGTGTTTGTGTGTTTCTTAAGTAATTGCAAATAACAATCACCAAAATTTAGGGACTCCCCCTTGGTCTTAGGAGATGACCTTAAGTGTTAAGGAGCTAGGTTGTGGTGACATTAGGCTCTAGCTCCTCTCATGCGTACCACTCATTCCACCATGATTTGTGACCATGATCAAGGGTGCTATTTAGAGTGGTAACACCAATTGAGAAAATATTTTTTTCTATATTGGGAATTCCAATTTCCAATTAGTTTTCCACCACCAAATCCTATCTGTAACCAAATTATTTTCTATTTTCATTGATTGCCTCAACTTAGTAGTATATACCCTATTTCTTGGAATCTTAGACCATTTAAGTTGATCTTCCTCATTTAACAATTTGATTGCACTATGTTGTAAGAGATTTTCATATTGGCTCTATTCATTATCCAATTTACCATGGAGATTTAAGAATTACGTTGTAACCCATCCTTGTAGCTAAGCATTCCTCCCTTTTTTTGAATCTGCCTAATTTAAATTATAGATCTCTTGTTTATGTAATTCCTCCAAACTTTCCATATGGGAAGGAGGGATACGATGGTGATAGGGTTCTGATGCTCTAGGGTTTCTATGTGCCAACTAATGGCTTCTCTATAACCTACCAGCGATTACCATCATCATCTCTTTGAATCTCATTCCCAGCTCCCCTGACCTCTCATATGGTCTCCAGTATAGGGGGGGTGCAATGTTCCCCCCAGACGCTGCCAAATGCATACCACATGCAGCCACAGGAAACTACACAATCCTTGGATACTCCTCCACCCACTCACACTTGCAATCTGACGTTGCCAATTCTGCAGAGGAAATGCAGAACATGCACTCGACTGCCGATAAACCCCAAACACACACATGCATAGGAATGTCTTTAGAAAAACCCAGAATCAATATTCCCCTTCCAGATCAATGCTAGAATCGAATACATGAAGACATACACTCTCACCAAAAAATTCATGGGAATTTGGCCCACTAAAAAAGCTTTGCTCCACTGGATCATCGTCAAATGGAGGCCCAAAGCCCATTTTGACTTGCAACTAGGCTCAAAAGGTTTTTTCATGATCATTTTCTCCCTGCTAGAGGACAGGGACCGTGTGCTGGAAGGAGGGCCTTACTTCTTCAACTCTGCGGGTCTCTTCCTTAAGAACTGGGTTGAATGCTTCAACCCTGACATAGAAAACTTTTCTCGGGCCCCATTTTGGGTCCTACTATACTCACTCCCACAGGACTATTGGGACGAGGAGACGCTCAAAGATATCATAAATGGGTTGGGATACTTTGTTAAAGTGGCTGATCAAACAAGACAACAAATGTACACCTCTTACGCTTGAATCTGCATTTATATGCATATCGCTAAAACCCTACCGGAGTCCATCATACTCGCACATGAATACACATAATGGATTCAACTGTTGGGTTATGAACATGTGTCCTTCAGATGCAGAAAATTCCATGAGAATAGTCACCTATATCAATATTTCCCCAAGAATTAAACTCCCACTGAACATAACCTCTCCACTAATGAAGAAGGTTTCAAGAAAGTTACCAACAAAAGAAGACAAGGGAGAAAAAACCCTACAGTCAACAAACCCTCGAATCCATCCACTAGAAATAGCTTTGAGATTATTGATTCCTAAAATGAAGATCCAGCCGATGCAAAGACAGAGCCCCCCCTACATTGAAACGCCATGACTAGGAGGCTCAAAAAGGAAAGAACATAGATGAATCCAGGAAACTTGATAAGGAAGACTCAGATAAGCAACCTCAGTCCACACAGGAAGGATTACATGCTCAAGACTCTCTACTTTCCACACAAGAGGGGGATGTATTAATGGATGAGGACATGGGTGACATATATATGGGGAATCTATACCTATTAGGATTGGAAGACGCTTGCAAAAATAACACCCTCTAGGAAATTACTCCCAAGCAAATCCAAATGCTCACTAACATACTTCATACAACCAAATCCAACAATAAACTGGGTATTATCACTAAAAACCCCAAAGAAACCAAGAAAAGTAGCAACCAGACCAAAAAAAGAGGAAGGAAAACAACTGTCCAAAGGATAGCCAATCTGGGCACCAGAATGGTAGAATCGAGAAATTATTCCCAGATTACAGAATTCTTCCCTCTCCATCCCACAGTTAATCAATGAAGATTATATTCTGGAGTATAAGAGGCATCAACAGCCCCAACAAGCACAGAATGATAAAAAAAAGATCCAGCAAGATAAACCCACCATCCTCATGTTATAAGACACCAAATCCAGCAGCACCAACCTTGAAACTCTCATGTCCAGAATCTGGTGCAGCATCCAATCCATCTCTATTGACTCCTTAGGGGTCTCTGGCGGTCTAACCATCTCCTGGAACCCTGCATAAGGGGAACTTGATAATTTATTAGCTTCGTGTCACTCCATCTTAGCCTATTTTCATCCTATAGGCACTAACCTTCATGACAGGATCACTAATGTTTATGGCTCCCATCTCCCCGGTCAGAAAATTTCCTTTCTGAATTTTCTCCATTGGCTCATCCAAGACCAAGCCCATCCCATTGATATCCTTGGTGGTGATTTCAACCTTATCACATCTCTATAGGAAAAACGAGGAGGATGATGCATACTCTCTCAAGAAGACAAGCTCTTTAAGGAGTACATTGACAACAACAACCTGGTTGATCTCAACATAAACAATGGGATCCATATGTGGAACAATCGCAAAGGCAGAGACACTCAGATTGATTCCAAGCTTGATCGTTTTCTCATCACTGAATATCTCCTGCTTAGGAATGAAGAACTTCATGCCTCTATTCTCCCTGCTGCTGGTTCTGATCACTGGCCCATATGTTTACATTGGCAGATGGATGAAGCGATCAGGAGAAATCCCTTTCGGTTCAAAAAATTCTGGCTCACCCACCCATATTTTCCTGAGATGATCAAGGAGTGGTGGTAGAACACTCAGGTCGTAGGTACTTCTTGCATGTTCAGACTTCAAACCAAAATAAAACTTCTCAAGCAACACCTCAAGCACTATAACCGGAACACCTTTGGGCACATCTTCATAAGTAAATCCCTTCTAGAACATGAAATGGGTCATCTACACCAGCGAATCATCACTTTGGGACAAACATAGGAAACTAACAAGCAGGAACAACATCTCCTTTGAAAGATTAAGGAAAGATCAAACAAGAAGAGATCTTCTAGAATAAAAAATCACGAATCAAATGGCTTCATGAAGGTGAACGCAATACCTCTTTCTTCCACCGATCTATTATCCAACATCGCATGCATAAATGCATCACCCAACTTAAAAATAGTGAAGGCGTCCTGCTGGAAACCCACAAAGACATGGAAACTGAGCTGGTTTCCTTCTATGAAGATCTCCTCACTGAGAATGAGCAGGATAGGGAGAACGCTATGCAAGAAGCTACTTCACGCATTCCCTCACTGGTCATGGCAGATCAAAAATCCATGCTCATGAGACCCACAGCGCTTCAGGAAGTGGAGACAACCATCAAACAAATGAAAGAAGACAAAGCCCCTGGACCAGATGGCTTCATAATCAACTTCTTTCACTCTTGTTGGGACTTGCTAAAAACCGAGGCATGGAAAATGGTGGAAGAATATCACAATACTTAGAGGATTCTACCGACCATCAATGCCACCTTTCTTATGCTTATCCCCGGGAAAACAAGGATTCCACTCCTAGTAAGTACATGTCAATAGCCCTCTGCAATGTTCTTTATAAAATAATTACTAAAATCATAGCCAATTGCCTCAAGCCCCTTCTTCCTTCTCTCATCTCCTCTGAACAAAAAGGCTATGTGGAAGGTCATTAAATACTTAATGGGATCATTCTTGCCCATGAAGTCACCCATTTCCTCAAGATCTCTAAAAAACCTGGCATGCCACTCAAACTTGATCTTTCTAAATCCTTTGACAAACTCAACTGGATCTTCATAGAAAAAACCCTGCTAGCCTTTCGCTTTGATCCTTCCTGGATCTGTTGGGTCATCCGTCTCATATCCACTACCTTTTTCTCTATCCTCATCAATGGTGCTCCCTCAAAACCTTTTAATCCTTCCAGGATCATAATACAAGGAGATATGTTCTCCCCCTTCATCTTCATTCTCATGTCAAAAGGACTAGGCCGAATGCTCACCCATGCAAAATCCCAAGGAACTCTCAAAGGTCTAACTCTCCATGAGCACACCCCCATCACCCATCAACAATTTGTGGATGAAAATATGCTAATGGGACATCCCTCGATTCTGGAGGCCAGATCCATTAATAACATACTCTCCACTTTCTCCAAAGTTTCAGGCATGACCATCAACCTGGAAAAATCATAAATATTTGTTTTCGATACTCCTCTCCCCACCCAGAGAAACATCACCTGAATTTTGGGTTTTAAAGTAGCCAATCTTCCTTCGAAATACCTTGGTGCCCCACTCATTGACTCTACACTAATAAATCCTCCTGGAAGGAACTTTTGACCAAGATGGAACTCCATCTCTCTCAATGGACTCCATGCACTCTCAACCTTGTCGGACGTCTTGTCCTCATCAAATCTGTCCTACAAGCCATGCCTCTCTACTTATTCTTTGTCTTAGCTACCCCAAAATGGGTCCTTAAATCTATCAGAACGTTACAATGCACTTTTCTCTGGCAAGGGGACAAAAACTCACATCATTGGGCCCTCATCAAACGGGACACAATTTGTCGTATAAAAGTTGATGGTGGCCTTGGGATTAGGGATCCAATGCAAAGCAATGAAATATTGAGTGCTAAAATTTGGTGGAACTGGATCACCAAAAATCATGGCCAATGGGCACAACTATGGAAAAAAAATGTTTCGGAATGGCCAACTCAGCACCTCGTCAAGTATTATCTAAGTATCAAAGGCTCACTTATCTTGAATGTAGCCAACTCTCAGAAACCAATAATCCAGCAGCACAGCTTCTGGGAAATACATAACAGCTCCTTAGCCAAATTTTGGACAGATTCCTGGAACCAGCTCCCCCCACTAGAGAAAACTTTCAATCTTCATGCTCTACACGATATTCTTTTGATTCCCTCTCATGACAAAGTTCTCTTCTTCTGGTCTGCAAATAGACAAGAGGACTTTTGAGGATGGGCCACTCGAGACAAGTGGCATCCACTGCAACAACATCTCTACTCAAAATCATTGTGGGAGGAACTGCAACAATGATGCATAAGACTCATACAAGGAAACAACATTGTTTGATGGGGCTACAAGACCAAAGGTATGTTCACCACAAAAGAAGCCCACCATCTTCTCAATAACTCCAATGAGCAGTCTGATCCTTGCTGGACCAAAATATGGGGAATAAAAACCTGGCCCAAAGTCACCATCATTCTTTGGCTTGTAATACACAGACGCATTCTAACCTAGGACAATATCCTCAAGTGTGGTTTCATTGGTCGCTCACAATGTTCCCTATGAAAAGAATAAGAGGAAACCTTGGATCATATCTTTGATCAATGTCCCTTCGCCAACCAACTTTGGAACCATATCGTTATCATTTGCAAGAGAACAGATCGCTATCATGATAACATCACGGATACCATCAAAGGTTGGCACACCCATCCTTACCAAAATCCTCTTCTTAATAAAATCTGGCAGCTCATTGTGGGCTTCCTCATCTGGGGCATCTGGAAAGAATGAAACCTCAGGATATTCAAAGGAAGAACCAATATAGTGGAAACGATCTGGATTCAATGTCAGCAACACATCAAGGAGACCACTTTGCTCATCAGATGGAAAGCGTAAGATCTTTAGGCCAACCTTGGGGAAAAATAAATTTTAAAAAAATGTCTCTCTCATATCACCCCTTCTCTCATTGCCCCCAACTCTCTCCCCCCTCATCCTTCCACTCCCCCCACCTGGAAAACCTCGATCAAAGGATTTCTAAAACTCAATTTAGATGGGGCCTCCAAAGGAAATCCTAGTAAAGCAGGATTTTGAGGTGTCTTCAGATCAGCCTTAGTCCATATTCTTCATATCTATTATGGAAAACTAGGAATCGAAAGAAAAAACATAGCAGAGTTGAATGGCCTTCTTCAAGGTATTCACATTTTCCTTCACTCATGCCCTATTTCCACTCACAGTTGAGGGATATTGAGAGCTAATCCTAAATATGGACATCAAGATTCAACATGGTTCCAGCAGTGCCAAAGTTTCCTCAAGCTGGAGACTGGATCATGAACTTCAACAACCAGCTCTGCTCCTATCCCAACTGCCAACTATCAATTTCCAGCATGTTTGAATAGAAGCCAATTCCCTTACTGAGAAAATAACCAACTGGGGAGTTCTCTCAACCTCTTTTCTTCAACAAATCACCCTGGCATAGATTATGGATGCTCACTTCAATCAGAAATGCATCCTTATTGCTGCAAAGGATATCACCCCGGATGCGGGTGTCCATTTGAATCCCATGGCCACAGGTCCAGGTGACGAGGCACAAAACTATGCCTCCCCGTCACTAGCCTGACGCCACCCTTTCGTCATCCTGATGCCTTCTTTCGTATGGCTGCATGCATTAAACATTGGATAGGACGTGAATATCCCATAGCTGCTAGAATGTACAGGGTCGTCACCTCACAGCCGGCTCATCTTAATGATATGCCTCATTCGATGCGTTGCCATGCCAAGTGCTCAAGGCATTTGCCATTTCGTCACCTTGCTCATTTGCTCCTTACACCCTGCCCACTTCACTACCTCTTTGCCTCCTGCTTCTTTGGTTTCCCTCTACTACTCATCCATGTCGCGATGCTAGAGAGGAACTCTTCGTCGAGGTCGCACTGGGAAAGGAACCCACATTCAATGCCTTGTTCCTTTCAACGCATAGGCCAGCAATGATGGTTTTGATATTGAAATTACAGACTCTTTATGCACCATGGTCAATGACTGGGAGGACGAGCTCTCAGGCTCCCTCACAGCTGTAGGCTGAACCCTTGAACGATGCAGAAATTACTGGGTTTTAAAGAATCTCCTGGTTTGTATTCTACTATGCTTCTCCACCCAGCCTCTCCTCGACATTGTCCCTCCCCCACCCCCAGCCCTTGCAGTTTTACCGGCTCCTTCTACCCTCCCTGCGTCCACTTCTGCACCCACCCCCCCTGACTATTCCGACTGTGGTTCCTATGGACTGTGAACCCTCCTCCCTCCCTTCGCAAAGCTATATGAAGACCATATTAGCCAACAAAAGCACCTTCAGACTGGTTTCTCTGATGAAAAAATGAGCCCCTCTTGGTTAAACTTCATCTATCTACTAAGAATGACATCGACAACAGTAGCGAAGAAGAAACCTCTAGCGATGAAGACGCCTCCAGTGACGCGACTGACGACAGGGATGAACCAGGCAAGCCAAGCTCCACAAGATTTGAGACCCCTATCATTTAGAAGCTGTATTTCAAACCTTAGTCGGGTTTCTTGTCTTCATGATTCTCCTTTTTTGTTATGTCTAAGGAACTCACAAACTCTAGACTTAGTAAACATGTTTTTTTGTAAAAGAGTTAAATCTCTTCTATTTTGGATCTATTTTCCCTCATTGAGGGAGAATTTGGTAGAATTTTTTGGTTTGTCATCTCCTCTAAGGCAGACTGGACCTCTACACCTGCCCGTTCCTCTCTGCATGACAGTTTCTATGCTTTGTAACACTTTTTGTACCATTATTATTTTTCTTCAACAGAATAGTTCATGAACTTACAAAAAAAAATGCCTCCAAACTTGCCTCTAATAGTTTATAATTACCCTTACAACTAATCCAAGGGGACTCCCCAATCCTTACCTTTCTTTCATTCCCTAGTTTCGAAGCAACCCACTTACAAACCAAAGGAAATGCCCGAACCAATCTTTGCCAAACAATAGATGCTCAATGTCACCACTTCCTAACCAATTTGAACTAGTATATCATTGAGAACTAATTTAATTTTTTTCGTTTTCATCACTTTTCCTCACAAAG
This sequence comes from Pseudotsuga menziesii, assembly GCA_001517045.1. Taxonomy (NCBI): domain Eukaryota; kingdom Viridiplantae; phylum Streptophyta; class Pinopsida; order Pinales; family Pinaceae; genus Pseudotsuga; species Pseudotsuga menziesii. Next base: position 34,610 of record LPNX010911226.1, on the reverse strand, counting down.
CCATTATTGTAAACCAATATCCAAAAAAAAATTGTTGCAAACGTTTTACAAAAAATGAAAATGTTTTTCAAACCCCAACCTCCATTTTTTTGGAGTGGCAAGTCTTCTCCATTCGAGAAGTCATAACACTTCTTTCTAATTTTATTTAAAATTAATTTATTGCATTATTTGACTAGTACCTAATCTACATATATCTAGTGCACTAGGATTCTCACAAGTATTACCCTGATCAAAACTAATCTCCCAACACATGACAACCATATATTGCAATTGCTAGTATAGCTTCAAATTTATTATAAATCTATAGAGAATCATAATATATGTAATTTCTAGGTTTTAATGTGAACCCAAGATAATTCACCCTATGATCCAATTCACAAAATTCATAGGAAATATTATTTTGCATGTGCCAAGACTTCAAGTGCTAACTCATTTGTTAGTAGTGAAGTTTTTTTCAAATTTATCTCTAAGCTTGTTGCTTTGCAAAATGGATCCAAAAGATCCTCTATTTTTTCAACTCCTAGAATGAACTGTGATGAAATATCATGATTCCATCTACAAAAGGAAAATGATAAATGTATACAAAGTTTGCCCTTTTTATCCCTTTCAGTTCTCCTTTTCTTATGGCATCCTTTTAGTAGCATGCTCATACACTTTTCCACTAATAAAAACACAAGGGGAGATAATGAACATCCTTGTATGAGGCCTCTTGAGGCAGTACAAAACCCAGAAGGTGATCCATTACCAAAACTACAAATGAAAATTATTCAAGGAAACCCATTATCCAATTGATTGTCTGGATATTCATACCTATATGTAGCAACATAAGTCTAAGATATAATTATTTGACCTTATCATATGTCTTTGACATGCCAATATTCATAATGGATATAGGTAATTTTTTAGTCTTGATGACATGCATTCCTTTGTGGGGTGTCCCCACATCATCATGCATTTGTTGATTGTATAGAAACCCAAACTGATATATGAAATAATTCCTAACAACATACCCTTTGGTCTATTATCAATTATTTTTGAAATGAGTTTATAAATAAGATTGCATAATGAAATGGGTTTATAATCATCAAAGGAAACATAATCTTATTTTTGGGGAATAAGTGTCATGGAGGTGGTATTTAAATCCCCGAGTACTTTACCATAAACCCTAAATTCATCAATATCTCTTATCAGATTCTACTACAACTAATCATAAACAAGGTGAAATTCAACAATTGACCCATCATGGCTAGGGATTTCCCTTTTTAAAAGAGGCTAAGATATACTTTGATTCCTCTAGAGCCATGTTCATATCTTCATTTATGAGTCTAGGGAAGAAACTTACCACTTTAATTGTTTCACTAACATTGGTAGATTATGGATCTTTAAACAAAATTTGAGATGTTGTTTTCTTGGCTCAATGATTTCCTTCAAAGTATTAGCCTTCATCCCATTTGTCTGAACAATGTCCCAAAGCCTACTTAAGTGTTTTTTGCGATTAGCAAATTTAAGGAAGTATTTGGTGTTATTGTCTCCATTCAGCCTCCTCATTTTCCAATACATGCTTGGTTCTTTTAAGTTCCCTTAAAGAAAAACTTATTCCTTAGTAAAGATACCATCCTCTTTGTGTTCAAAAAGTGTTGTGATCCCTTCTTCCTCTTCTTTTAACATTTTTTGTGACTTTATGAAAAGCTCTTTTTCCCATTCTTTCGTAACTTCTTTGAATATTTTTAGATTCTTAAAAACGTGTCTTGTTGTTGTCAACCCTTCTTGTATGTAATGGCTTCAAATGTTTAGAAATTAGATATCTAAAATCTTCTTCCAATAGCCATGTGTGGTTAAATTTAAGTGGACCAGGTGGCTTCTTCTTGTCTAAAGCTAGTTTTAACAAATTGGTAGATGGTATGATAGTACACCAGTACGCACCTAAGATTTTACCCTAAGATCATTAGTAAGTAAATATTCTACCACTAAATATATATATCAAGTCTTTTGGATATCCCCTCTTTTCTTGTTCCTGCATGTTTCCAAGTGGGGACAATCTCTACGGGTTTAATATAGATCGAATGATGAGTTTCAAAAATATTTACGAATAAATATCCTAGTGGACCCCTTCTTGCAATCTCTCCCCAAATATCCCTTGCATTAAGTGTAAGATTAAGATCCCCACTTATGATAAGATTATCTTCAAATAATAATCCTATTTCCAAAAAGTCTTCTTTTCCCCATAAGGCCCATAGATATTTACCAATCCCATATTCTTTCCAAGTTCCTTGGCCTTTAGATCCACCATTATTCCTACACTCAAAACTGAAGTCGAAATAGTGTCAAATTTGGAGTTCCAACTGGTTATCAAATCTCTAGACAAACCTACAACATCTACAGTACAAAGGTTTCAATGTTTTAAAGCATATGGTCCAAAGCTTTATGTCCACCACACATAGTTTCTTGTAACATCACAATATCAAGTTGCACACTATAAACATTCACTTGAGGGCTAATTGTTTGTGGGAACCCCTACCCCTCTAACATTTATGGAGAGAATGGTTATTTAGTAACCAACGTCTTTGTCTTCCCTATTCTAAGGACCACCTTGATGGTGAGTTGTTTTCCTTCTTTCACTTCTTTCTTTGTCGGTGATTTTGCTAAATACATATGTGATTTTTTCTTCATAGTGGAAGGCATATCCTTGTCCATAACTTGTCCTCCTTCTATCCCTCCTGACTCCTCCTCCAAAACTTTTAAAGATCTTAGCGAATAGGAAGACTTAATGGTTGATTTTAAAGGCTTCTTCTACAGGTTCTTACTAGAAAGTTTTAAGGATTTGGGGGACCGGGGAACAATATCTTTAACTAAACCAATAGTAAGGGCCATAGAAACCAACTCATGGCCAGGAGTTTGGGAAGTTGTAACCTTAAGTGGTTTATCACATTTAATAGAGTTAAGCTTAGGCACACTATACTCTCCCAAACAAGGAGAATTTTTGGGGCAAAATTTATCACATGGGCTCATTTTTATGTTTTTTCCACAAAAAACATCCGCTAATTTCCATTTTTTCTAAAATGATCGCCCAAATTCCATATGATGAAAAATCTACAAAATTGTTCAAAAACTATATAAAATCCTTAAATTTTTGAATGCTTTCACAATAATATTGTCAAACATTTTAATGTTGGAAATTTCAGAATTAGTAAGATTCACCAAGTTCTCTACACTTTATGAAAATTATGGATTTTTAAAATTTCCCCTACTCACATATGTTGTACATGCTTTCTAGAGTCAGACCTTCCCTCAACTTGTTCACATCCAATAAGAAATTTGAATGGCACATTAGGACCATCCCTTTGTGGCTCCATATGTTTAATAGTAGTCTCAAAACAATTGTATTATCCGAGCCTCTAAAAGCATAATGATAGATCAAGTTTGGATCTGAAATTTGCATACCTTTTGGGACTAGAGACCTTAGTTGTGCCAATGTGTTGGGTTGAGTTGTCTTATCAAAGAGAGAATCCAGTAGCCTATTTGTGGAGATAGGATTACTGTTGACTGACAATATTTATGAGCCACCCTTCTTTGTTACCTCCCATGCAAGCATTGAGGCCTCCTCATTTTTTTTGTTATTTTAACTTAAACCTTCTGATGATTGGATGAATCTTGCTTGGAAAATTTACAATCAAGCTTCAAGTGTCATGTTTCACGGTATATTACACAATGGAATGGAAGACTCTAATAATCCAACTTTTGGTTGTAATTCCAAGTTCCCCATTTAATATCAAGATTTTCCAGTAGCCTTTTTCTAAGGTCTAATTCGACTAGGATTTTACCAACTCCATGATATTCCTTCTCCATACACCCATCCTCCAAAGCAATGATTCAACCAATGGTGTTTCATATACCTTTCAACAATCTTTGTGTTTCAAATTTTAGTGGGTAAGCCCGATAATAACACCCAAAGCTTTTGTATCTAAGATGATTGCCTTCAAGGATCAAACCCTGATAACCACCTCTCTAAGCACGGTCCCAATGGGCTCCAATGCCAGTCATTTTCTAATAGTATTTATACATTCACATCTCACTTCAAAATGAAATAAATCCTACCATGAACAAGAAGGTGAAAGGTTGGAAGATAACACAACAACACTTCTAATGTTTTGTCATCCAAATTTGAAATGACTCACCTCTAACTAATTTGCCCATAAATCTTCCAACTAGGGATTCGACCATCATACTTACATCATGGCCTACTACCATTTAAACCTAGTTAGGTTTGATTTTGATACCTTTATGCTTTTGGACTATTCTCCTCCCTTCCAAAGTCTCACAAAAGCTAAATTATCGCCCTGTTTTGTATCAATTAAAATAGCTAGCACCTTTGTCTTCATATTTTCCTCTAAAATGATAGAAGGGGTTGTCCGTTGAAATCTCTATAATTCCTCGAGAACCTTTGAAGTGAAGAATCCATTATAATGGTGTCTCTTTACCCAATGACTAGGATGAGTATCTTGTATGTAGGATTAACTAGGACCTTTCCTCAAGTAGATCATTATTTAGTAAATTTCAATGTTGCACTTGGAATATCATGTATATTGGTTCTCACCTTATTGAAAGGTGTCCTATCCAAAATAGCTAAACCTTCTTCATATTTTCCACCTAAATGAGCTAATGAGAATAAATCATCCCTAAGTTCTAGGGCCAAATATGCATCCAATGCCTTCCTATACTTCTAGATCTCCACCAACTCTTGATGAGTCCTAAAGACTACACCTAAAGTACGTGAATCCCCTTCACCATAGTCCACAAGTGGAGATATTGATCCACAGTGTTAATTCCTTGTTACTCCTAGGGTATGCCCTCATGTCCTAACCACTAACAAGTGTTATAGGCATTGGTTTAATAATACCTAGTGTCTTTATCAAAATTATTTCCATGTAGGTTAATTCTTGTCACTGTGAAAATATCCTTGAGCAAAATCTCAACCATCTTTGAAAAAACACTAAAAACCTTGCAAGAGAAAACTATTTTACATAAAGGATTTCCATAAAGCAAAGCCAAGAAGCAGACCATCACATTGAGTCTAGGTTTGTTTCATACACTAGCAATTTTCCTTCCATCAAAATAGGGTCTAAAGGATACTAAAAGTCGTGCTAGGGCGTATGCATGGTTGTAATCTTCACAACAATAATTGTTGCTTAAGTTGACTTATGCCTACCTTCAAAACATGCATGTGGGTTCTTTAAATGCCACATAATTTGACCTCCAATTGGTCTTTGAACATCTAATGTTTCATATGTTGGATCCCTAATATTTATGTATTAAAACTATATGAAAACAAACACTTGCAAGAAAGATACCTAGGAGAACCCTAATATTTTTGTCTTTGTTTTGTCTAATGACTATAGATCTTGATCATATAGTTCAAAAAAAGAGATCACAACAAGATTAGGGTTATATCAGTGATTTTTTCATTGATAAATTCTCTCCGATCAAATTGAATTTTCAATGATAAGTTAAAATAACATGCTAACTTAGGTAGTGAGACCTCTCTCCAAACCTAAACACAAACCTCTCCGTAGACCTAAATACTCTTATACTTATGCTTTCTATAAAATCAAATATATAGCAATTAGAATGTTACTTGACCTAGGAGCGATTATGCCAATTAGAACCATCTATTGATTAACTCACTTCTATGCCAACTAGAACCATCTATTAATTAGCTAAATTTTAAATAAAACTCTAATTTTATCCACTAATTAGCTTAAACAATGTTTTAGAAACTAAAGTTTTGCATCATTTATCTTTCATTTTAGTTTAGGATTTGGGGAACAAATCTTAATGGAATACACAATTATTCAACTTCTCAAAGCAGGATTCGAACTCGGATGGATGCCATGAGTAGAATCAAGAGCACCAAAATAGTTGGTGGGATGATATACATATATATATCGTGTGTGCATTTTTTAATGATTTGACACATGAAGGGGTAGGTGGCCTTCGGGACTTGTATTCATTCGAAAAAACAGGAAAGGAATGACGTGGCTTTTATGTTTATTGTATTATAATCTTTGCTTAGGTTTTGGTTCTAATGATAGAACGCACCGACTCTCGAGTTCCACCCATCTCATGTGTCGGGTGGTGGGTTGGTGAGATGATTCAACTACGTGAAGGAAAATTGGAAAAAAAATTTCATGCCACATTTACTTTCCTTAACTCGCCACTCTCATTCAAACCTATTTACTATACAAATAAAAACCCATATTAAAATAAAAATGGCATACTATGTCCTTGGGCCTGCCCATAATCTTCATTACACGGGATACATTCTAAACCTCCTAGTGCTATGTACTTATGTGATTAAAGTTTATAATATATATTGCAGTATAACCCATATTAAAAAATGACATACTATGTCCTTGGGTCTGCACATAATCTCCATAACATCGGATACATTCTAAACCTTCTTGTGCCATTTGCTTATGTCATTAAAGTTTATAATATATATACATTTGGTTCAAAATTTATGTGATTTGTTTTCATAGTGGGGAAACAAATATAACCACCACACATCTATATATATAATTTTTAATAATAAATATAACCATCACATATATATATATATATGATAAATAACGTTTTTATACCAAAATCATCTTAATATATATGGATGGTTTACTTTGACAAACACAATTAGTTAAATGATTTATAATTTTTAATAATAAATATAACCATCACATATATATATAATAAACAACGTTTTTATACCAAAATCTTATATATATATAATAAACAACGTTTTTATACCAAAATCTTATTATATATATGTGGATGGTTTCCTTTGACAAACGCAATTAGTTAAATGATTTGACTGGTAAATTTTTTACTCATTATTTATAGAATTATGATAATAAATATAACCATCATATATATACCATCATACATATATATAATAAACAACGTTTTATATCAAATCTTATTTTTTATTATATATATGTATGTATGGTTTACATTTACAAAGATAATTAGTTAAATGATTAGACTTGAAAACTTCTTACTTATTATTCATAGATCCTAACCATTCAAACTAGTTTATTGTTTTTTTGGGGTGTTAATTTCAAGAAAACATGATCTAGCAAGGTCAATCAGCATGGCATGCAATAAGCACTCCGCAACACATCATTTAATGTTGTAGCTATGAAGGATGCCAACTGTTGGATAGAGAGTTGGATCAAATTTAACGGTTGACATCTCCACAACCGCATCATTAAATACTACGATGTTAATCATAATGACATAATCCTGAAATAAAGCCTAAAACCTTGAATGTGTGGACCGAAGTTCCCACCTAATCACCAATAAACTACAACACAAAATCTTTAACATTTTTCATCATATTTACTTCATGAGTGATTTAAAATTTAGAACGGTGATAACATAATTTAAGCAAACCTTCATATGCTTAGCAATGTCAACACTATATTTTTATGATGTGGTGTGTTGTGAAAATCATCGAGATGGATATTAAATACAAGTATATTTTCATTTTGAGAAAAAGTTGTGTTAAAATGGATCTATGTTAATTTATATTAATTTTCTCTTCAACATTAGTGTTTATCTCTCCATTGATCATATCTATCGGGATTACAATGATTTCACTGATGCTCTTTCAAAAGAGGCTCTTGATGGTGAGGAAAGGTGGATTATATGGGAGGAATGGTCTGAATGTTTATTGACTTAATCTGGATCCATGTTTTTTTTTGCAGATTAGTACTCTAGAGGGAATGATTAACTCCTTTAATATGTTCTATTGTGTTGAAATATTAGTTTTTTGCTCATTGTAACTAGACCCTTTGTTACATGTTAGTATGGGTATCGATGAAATAATTTAGATGGCTGGTTTCAGTCTTGATAGACTTTGTTTCTCTGAAAATATACTTTTTGATTCATAGTTAATAGAAAATGTACATATTGTTTCTTCTTGAAAAAAATGTTAGTGTTAATACCTTCACCACTCAAAGGTAAACCATATGCTTTATGGTAATCTTAATTCATTGTTTTTATATTAAAGAATTAATAATTTCTTTTTTTACATATTTGGGTATCAATTATTTACATTTTAATTTATTAACCTCATAAATATACATGATGTTATATGGATGACCATTATGAAACATAAAAACTTTAAAAACATTATTTATCAATTATTTTGTTGATTTGAAGATTGATTTTAAAATATGCATCTTTAAATTGATGTGATAGTACCTTCCTCATTTCAATATAATATTTAGATGTGATAACCCCTTCCCCATTTCAATATAACATAAACAATGTTAAAAAATTCAATATCATAAATAGTATTGATAATAATGACAAATTATCTCTAACAATTGTTATAATAATTTGTATCTAAAGAAAAAAATGTTATTTCTATTTAGAGATTGAATGGAAATTACTCTTTTTATGTGCATACAACAATTACAAATTGCTCTCGGATTGGGGGTTAGGTGAGGGCACCCGTCAAACCTCTCAACTAACACAAAATGATATCATGGAGGTGGCATGCGACACCTCAACCTCCACAAAATAGACCCGTTGCACCCTCCCACCATCTAATGCCATTACTCAAGTTGAATGCTCTAGGCGCGAGGGTGTACAATCACAGTAACGCAAAAAATGATGAGCCGAACTAATGAATTGATGGTCTCGATGGCGGTTGAGAAGAGCTTGGTTTAAGCTAGAGATATCACTTGCCACATCAAGGATCACACCATTTTCATTAGTTGTGAGTGTTGATCAACAAGGAATGTTGTAGATTTTTTCTGCTCCTTAGCGCTCAAGCTCTACCAACCCTCAACTAGAGCATTTTGGTTAGCTAGGTTGCTAAACGGGTTTCCATGACATGAAATATGGAAAGGACAAGTCAAAACATGAACCAACATTGCAATGATGCTAGCCTAGGTCTCAATTTTGCAAAGATAATAATAGTATGAGCTGTTGCAAAGGAAAAAACAACCATTGCATCAAGGTTAAATTAGAAGCCAATTTACAAGAATAAAGTCTTAGAATTGGTTCAATAGGAGATTGACCATAGTTCTGGTTCAATAAGAGATTGCCCATAGTTTTAGAAATCAAATGATCATGATTCATATGAAACACCAATTCCTAATCACAATGAAATAAGTTAAATTCATGAAATATTTTTATCACCCTTAAAAAAGGCTACAACTACTAACCTATAAAAAGAAAGTTCAAATTTTTATTTTGTTTTATCCTCCTAATAAAAATATAATTTTCCATTCTATATTTTGTATAAAAAATATTAACATTCTCAACAACTCTAATTTATATATTAATCAATACCACCCTTTCTCACATCCTCTCCTAATAAAAATATATTTTTTCATTCTATATTTTGTATAGAGAATATTAACATTCTCAAAAACTCTAAATTTATGGATTAATCAATACCACTCTTTCTCACATCCTCACCAACTTTTTGATTTGGATTTATTATCTATGTTATTTAAAACTAAACTCACACACTCAAGGACAAGAGATCTTGTTATACATAATTGTCCACAAAATAAAAATTCCACAGTCTTTTCACATAGTTGGCAAAGGGGCTTAATCAATTTGTTACTCCATTGGTTATAGTTTGGCCACGCACTAAACAAATATCCACTTTGGGCCATTCACAACTTCCAACAACCAATTTTGATATTTTATGTATTAAACAAAGAGCTAACTATAATCCTTAGATTTGTGGTGGGGATGACCTCACCATGACCCCCATCGTGAGAGTTGCTTACCGAAAACATAGGGAAAATCAATCGGAGTTGGTATGTTGGTAGTGGGTTGGTAGAAAAGGGATTGATACATACCACTTAACCCCACTCACACGTTGAGGCGTCTCTTACCAACTTGTAGGTGGATGACGTGGAATAAACTTTCAGTTTAATGGTATTCCTTAACCATGCGTTAGATCGTTAGGTTAAATTTGGAGTTTAATAGTATTCCTTAACCATGCGTTAGATCGTTAGGTTAAATTTGGAGTATAATAATATTTTTAATAATAAATATTAAAAAAAAACAAAAAGATTAAATTAATTTTAAGAGTCATTAATAATTATAAAAAATTAATATTATAATAATTAAATAATTAACCATGCGTTAGATCGTTAGGTTAAATTTGGAGTTTAATAGTATTCGTTAACTATGCGTTAGATCGTTAGCTTAAATTTGGAGTATAATAATATTTTAATAATAAATATTAAAAAAACAAAAAAGATTAAATTAATTTTAAGAGTCATTAATAATTATAAAAAATTAATAGTATAATAATTAAATTTTTTTTCTTCATAAAACTAAGTGATTCGAAACCGGTGTATGAGGACCTTTTGTTTGTGGGATAAGGGACCCCTTGTGTATGAGGACCATTTTTCTGGGATAAGGGACGTCAAGGAAAACATCAATTTGGTGTATGAGGACCCCTTATTTGTGGGATAAGGGACCCTTTGTGTACAAGGACCCCTTGTTTGGGATAAGGTACGTCAAGGAAAACACCAATTTGGTGTATGAGGACCTCTTGTTTGTGGGATAAGGGACCCCTTGTGTACGAGGACCCCTTGTTTGGGATAAGGGACATGAAGGAAAACACCAATTTGGTGTATGAAGACCCCTTGTTTATGGGATAAGGAATCCATATGAGAAGTAATTTATAATAATTATAAAAAATTAATATAATAAGAAATTAAAAGCTTTTTTCATAAAAGAAACCATGAAATAGTTAAAGAAACACCAGTTTTGTGTATGAAAACCCTTTGGATTTGAACCTATAACTTCTTTAAAACACACATATGCTCTTAACCAATAGACCAAATCATACCCATAACTATTAAAAACCTTTTATAAATAAAAATACGAACGTGGAATAGTGTCAAATTTATTTAGCGAAACCGAGATCGTTTACTAACATTTTTTGTCAAACTTAAAAAAATTAGCGACGATCAGAAGCTCCCGTGTACCTTACCTTTTCAGGACAACAAACATCGATCACGGCAAAATATCAAACTCTTTTCTCTCCCACACCACTATATATACAACCCGATCAAAGGGAATTTCTTGTGCCACACAGCCAAGCTAAAACAAGGACTGTGTATATCCGGAAACTCAAGATCTGGGCCGATATTCAGATTCACTTCTCCTTCCCATTTCTTCATCTGGGCACCAATAGTTTGCCCAGATCCTGCTCCGGGTCTGCCATTGCATTTCCTGTTCTCCTTTAAAGCAATGGATCCCGTGAACGTATGGGGCAATACGCCACTGAAGGTTGTGGACGAGGAGATCTTCGATCTGATCGAAAAGGAGAAGAGAAGGCAATGCAGGGGAATCGAACTCATTGCCTCTGAGAACTTCACATCTCTGGCAGTCATTGAAGCTCTTGGAAGTCCCCTCACAAACAAATACTCAGAAGGCATGCCCGGCAACAGATACTATGGCGGTAACGAGTACATAGATCTCATTGAGAATCTGTGTAGATCAAGGGCTCTCCAGGCCTTCCGTCTGGATTCCGAGAAATGGGGTGTTAATGTGCAGCCCTACTCTGGGAGCCCTGCTAACTTCGCTGCCTACACAGCCCTTCTGAACCCACATGACCGCATCATGGGGCTGGACTTGCCTTCTGGTGGCCATCTCACTCATGGGTATTACACCTCTAATGGTAAGAAGATCTCTGCTACATCTATTTACTTTGAGAGTTTGCCTTACAAGGTCAGTCAGGAGACTGGGTTCATTGACTATGACAAGCTGGAGGAGAAAGCCTTGGATTTCAGGCCTAAGCTTATTATATGTGGAGGCAGTGCTTATCCCAGGGACTGGGATTATGCTAGGTTCCGCTCCATTGCTGATAAATGTGGTGCCATGATGTTATGTGACATGGCTCACATCAGTGGCCTTGTCGCGGCTCAGGTACCTTTACTGTTTTCTCTGACATTCTCTGGTATTGTTACTTAAATAGATCATGCTGAAGATACCTAGATTTTATATACTGTATGTTTTGTTACTACATAAACAGATGCATGAAATATATTTCTGTTCATAATGGTTTAAGTTTTAGGGTTTATTAGTGATAGATTTCTTTAGGACGTTTCACTTGCACTTTTTGCTCAACAAGGGAGAAACATGGCCCAAGGGGATGCATCATGTTTTACTGTTAGGGAAGTTAAGTGACAACCATGTGCTGCATTATATTTTGGAAGTGCTTGAAGAAACATGGCCCAAGGGGATGCATCATAAAGATTGGACTTAAGTGCTAGATCTGAGGGCTATCTATTCCACCAAAATTGTCTAGGGTTAACAGTGGACCTCATCCTTTGAAACGCATGACAGGCATCCTTTGAAACTTATGCCGGCCATCTTTTGGAACTGATGCATATACAGTTTAAAATGAGAAATTGTACTTGATTTGAATTGTCTGATTTGGATTGATGATTGTAAGATGTTTTACTGTTTTGTTCTTTTTCCATAGTTAAGCTGTGTTTTAAATCGGTTAGCGTTTCAGATCCAGGTTGTTTGCATTATAACTGCTTAAACATGGATTATACCCTGTTTGCGTCCTCAGATGTAGCTCTCCAGTTGAGTGTTTGAAATGTACCCAAGTATGCTGATCCTTATTCTAGCAATACAGTCCTAGTTGTTACCTGAATTTTGACGTATCCTTGATTTCATCTCAGATTTAGTAATTATATTGTAGTTTTTTTGTTGGGATGACATGAATTTAGAGGTCTAGTGATTTTTGGAGCATACCATGTTCTTAGAAAATAAGTTGCTCAGCACTGTTTGGACTTTGAACTTAGTTTCTGTACATCACAGAACCTGCATTCTCAGGTTTGGTCCTCTAACGTGCTTGGTATGGTTTTTGAGAATCATGTGTACTTTGGATATGTATTATAAATGAATGGCACATCAAAAAAACGTTCTTGGAGTCGCATGAAGTTCTTCCATTCTTTGGCTCTTTTTTGGAAACAGTTCTGTCCCATGCCTTTCCTTGATATTAAAAACACATACTTTATTAGCTAGCTTAAAGGCTACTAGTTCTGAGATGTGGACGATATTAGTCACAACAAGCAAAAAGCTGGTCTCTTAATACAAATGCATACAGTCATGAAATTGTCTATTTCATTTTAACCCCATCCATGTTCTTGTTGCAATTCAGGAAGCTGGAAATCCATTTGACTATTGTGATTTGGTTACTACAACAACCCACAAGAGCTTGAGGGGTCCAAGAGCTGGGATGATCTTCTATAGGAAAGGCCCCAAACCTCCTAAAAAGGGACAGCCAGAGGGTGCCCTCTATGATTATGAGGACCGAGTAAACTTTTCTGTGTTCCCATCTCTTCAAGGAGGGCCACACAACCACCAGATTGCAGCATTGGCTGTGGCTCTTAAGCAGGTTATGACTCCTGGGTTTCAGGCCTATGCCAAGCAGGTCAAGGCAAATGCAGTTGCTGTTGGTAACTACTTGATGAACAAGGGATACAAGCTTGTTACAAGTGGAACGGAAAATCACTTAGTTCTGTGGGATGTTCGTCCAATTGGACTGACTGGTAAGAACAACTTATCTCGACTTATGTGTGCTTTATCACTGATGTAGTCTAGCAAACAGATTCTATGGCCTTGAAAAAAGTGCAGTTAATTTGCTCGACTTCATTTTATTAAGATCATTGGAATCCTTCGTAGAAATATGCAATCAATTATTTGCTTTTTTCAGGAAATAAGGTGGAGAAAGTGTGTGATATGTGTAACATAACAATCAACAAGAATGCAGTTTATGGTGACAGCAGTGCTTTGTCCCCTGGTGGTGTTCGTATAGGTATGTGAATGCTGCATTTAAATCTCTTATGACATGCTGCACAAAACTGGGGAATTTTGTCACTATGATTTATAGTATATTGGTGCTTATTATTTGAGAGTAATAATGCTTAAACAATCTTCGATTGGATGGTTCAATTCATATACCAAGAGTTGCTGAGGTTAGAAATTAATACTAAATAGGCAGACAGCATTCGCTAGTGGGTAAATGGAGGTTGAATCTTGATTGTTTGGATTGGGTGTTTATATTTCAATAACCTTTCTTTCTTTGCAGGTACCCCTGCAATGACCTCCAGAGGTCTCAAGGAAGCCGATTTTGAGCAGATTGGAGAGTTCCTGCACCAATCGATTCTCATCACTTTGTCTATTCAGAAGGAACACGGGAAGCTTCTCAAGGACTTCAACAAAGGGTTGGCGGGCAACAAGGACATTGAAAATCTGAAGGTTGAAGTGGAGAAATTTTCTGCTAAATTCGACATGCCTGGCTTTGATGTAGCTACAATGAAGTTCCAATAAGTGACCATAGGAATAGCATAATTTGTTTTACTTTGGGTGCATCGCTCTTAGCATTAAAGTTGTGGTTACTAGAGGAATGCATCTATATATCTTGATGAATAAATATGTATTGCTCGTGAGTTTTAGAGTCCTTCAATTCGAGGACCTATTTTGCTGGTGTAATAAGCAGAAGATGGCTAAGTCTAGTAGTCAGACGTGTTGAATTGAGTTTTCAGTTAAGCGTACACAAAGTCTGCTTATCTTTCCCAGTGTCATCTTTGTAATCTTCTGCTTTTGCCTACATGTCCCATGCATTGGGCAAGTTCTTCAATTGAAACTATGCAATCTTATTTTGCTAGCCTATTATACAAAATTGTTATGTCAAATGGTGATGGTTTCTCATGTATAAACAGACAAGTTACTTTATGAATCTTTGCACTTAGGCTGAAAGGATAAAAGGAGAGAGAAGAGAACTTCTCAATAGTGCACTGGGAGCCCTTCAAGTCCAGCTAATCCTATTGTTATTCTCAAAAGCAGCTATTAATTAGAACACCTACTGAAAATTCTGTATGCAACAATCATAGTATATGGTTAGCATTACAATAAATAAAACAAACAAGTGCTGTAGAAGGCGAGGACAAAACATTCATTGAAGGACTAAAGCACTCTCCTTATAAATGCATTTGATAAATATAAACATGTCTACAATAGCTTCAAGGAATGAGCAGTATTCATGAAGCAGCATAAGAATTAATTGGCATAAATGGCTATTGAATCAATTACATTATGTGTCAATTGTTCTTTGCAATGCTTGACTTGTGGAAAGGAAATTTCGAAGGGAAAGAGCGAGATGGCATCCACCAAAAAAGGCCAAGCACTGTCATTTCAATTTGACCATTTTCAGTACTAATACATGCTTTTGACAAGGCATAAAATTCCAGTGCTTCCTCTTTTATAGGATGAGTCTTTCCACCAATGACAAGGCAATGCAATGGTGGGCCGAAGTCGCAACAGTAAGTAATTATTTCATGGATCCAGCAACTATCTTCTGCATTTCACTGCCAAGGCGAACCAAGCCTACACATGATGTGTCCTCATTATATGCAGCAAAAAAGACAGATCAATAGCATTTGAGAATTGTATACATGGGTATTTTTATTTTTTCATGCAGAAAAACCACCTTTCTGTTATTCCAAAGGAATCAAGGAAAGCTCACATCTAAGCCATAACATGTTTCAACAAAATTGAACTTGGATAGATGGAATCAAATCCATTTAGCCCCACCAACAGACCACCCTATCCTAAATTACATTACCATAAACATCTTGATGTTTGATGTGAGAATTGAAGAATGACTAAAAGTAAATTTTTTACATAATCTCTACAATGTTTTGATCACTTTTTTGTTTTTAACAGCAAAATGTTTTGTTCACTTTCCAAGACATTTGTCGTTCCCCTTGTATATAGAGGGGCTGAACCATATTTTTAATAAATTATGGTGTGCACATCTTTCAATGACAGCCTGCTAAAAACATGACGTGTTTCTGAACATTTCTATTCTTGGACCATTGGGCCAAAATGAATGAATCATTCAGCATTCGATAATGGTTAGATATTGAAAAGAAAATCTAAAAATATATTTTCTCAATAAAAACATGAGTCATATTGACCATTCAAAATTCTTAAAAACGAATGAGCCATCTTCAGTAGTTCTATATCATAACTGAGAGTTGAACCTCGTAAGAAGAACGTTCCAGACAGTAATTAACAACTAGTGCAGCACTTTCAATCTCAAATAATAAACATTGTGGGGTTTGAATATTTTTTGATGATTTTGATTTGTTGCGAGTTCTTGCAAAGGACTGGAACTTATAGACGGAATTGATCAGCAGGAAACACTATATCATAAAGTTTTTGTTTTCACAAGGAAAAGGGCTATAGTTTTTACTTCATTAATATAGAATCAAATTATATGTGTTTATGTACATAGAGAAGGGAGATCCTGATCGTCCATGGAGTACATTCATCGTCCATGGAGTAAATTCAATAAAGAGGTATCAGCTGTTAAACAGGAACCTTCAGCACTATAGCATATTATGTTAGAGCTTTACTAGACACAAAATTAGAGATTCTCAAAACCATTGTCCAGAAAAAAGAAACGATGAGTACACAAACAGCCTGTTGGAGAGCAGAGAGATGTTCAGTGTAAAGCATGATAGAAGTCTATGTTTCGTTGTGCAACAGATCTGCCACCTATTCTTTCATAAAAAAAAACAATATACTCTCGGGGGGAGTGGATAGCCTTTTTTGACAAAGAATCTGCATCAAAAAATGTTATGAATATTGAAAGGGTTAAAGGACGCAATAAGCGATCTAGTGTGGTTCTTCCACCAGTGGAGCATATCAGTCTGCATGATGCATTTGTGGAGGGCCTAGTTGATTATGATGATGGAGTCGCTGAAAGCTTGAATAGAAGAGAATCCTCGATGCCTTGCAAAAAAGAGGAGAGCTGATAAAGCATGAGTTCACAACGTGAATTAGTGCTAGGGCCACATCCAAGCCATAGGTGGAATGAACGATTTGTAGATATGTTCAAAACAACACCAGCCCTGGACATGGAGTTTGAGGCCTACGATGCTCTGTCGAAGGTCCCATAAAGATAAAACAACGAGATATTTGGACGTTACAGATCTCTAGATCTCTCATATTTATATTTTTTGTATGGCGTTGATAGATGCAGGGGTCTTGTATAATGCAACGGATCACCAAGGCATGGCTGACAAGTTTGTCTGTTAGTTTTTATAACTGGGTTGGTTCTTCTCCATGATTTTGATGTTATTTGGGGATATAAGTTATAGTATTTTACTGAACTTTTTAACTGTGTTTTATATTATTAAGTGATTTTTGTACTTTATAAACTTAAAGTGACTTTAAGTTGTGAGACCCAAAAGAAATGCATTTATTGTATTTAATAAAGTGAATTTGTGCTTTAAATGAGAGTCCTCAGATAAAGCTAATCTCATCCTTTGATTACGTTGGTTGAGTTAGTTTGGGTGAGATAAAGTATAAAAGAATGCCTAGGGAAAAGTGAGACATCATTTCAGAGAGGAAGAAAAAGACGAAAAATAAATTTCTTGAAGGAAATTTGTGATTTGTGAGAGACTTATCGTCAAACAAATTGAAAGCACGATTCTCAAGAAATTTGTAGCATTCATTGGACCGGATAGCCATTATTGCAGATTCTACATGCACAAAAATCGAGGTTGGTTGCAGGGATGAATTTTGAGACATAATTTTATGCATTTAATGCTGGGCAGAATCCGTATAGTCTGTACTTGGCATGAATCTCGAGAAAACTGCTGTGTACAGTTCGTATGTGTGAGTTGATTATGAGTATATTTGGCATGTTTTTCAACGCAGATTTACAGATGATGGGTTTTTGAAATTGTTTTGATGTTGTGGAAGAAATTTTGAGTTGAATTTTTTATTTCTTTCATAAATAAAATTCATTCTGTGGACAAAATTTTCTGCATTTAATGCTGGGCAGAATCTGTATAGTCCATACAGTCCGTACTTGGTATGAATCTCGAGAAAACGACTATGTACAGTTCGTACATGTGGGTTGTTTGTGAGTATATTTGGCACGTTTTTCAATGTAGATTTATATATGAGGGTTTCTGAAATTGTTTTGATGTTGTAGAAGAAATGATGAGTTGTTGAATTTTTTATTTCTCTCATAAATAAAATTTTTTCTCTGGGCTTTCCTCTGGTGAGGTTTTGCCCTGGGCTTGGCCCTAAAGTTTTGTGTTGTCACATTTATCTTCAAATTGAAGTTGAGTGCATTGGTGTTTATACTTCAAACTATCAGATAAATTCATCTTATGAATTCTTAGTTCAGACAAGTTATAAATCAGATTTGCAGTCAAGTGTTTGATAAAAGTCCTATATAAGGTTTTGTGATTGTTTATCAAATTTCTTTATGGTATCAGAGTGTGATCGCTGAAGAAGGCGTATTAAGTTGTGATATAGAACAAAAGAGATTCAAGTCAGGCCCAAAAAGATTATCAGTTGAAGTCATGACCTCAGCAGGATTGCGACTTGAAGACATGCTGGATGGGTTTGATAATTTCAGCCCCTGGAAAGAGCGCATAACCGTATTGTTCAAAAAGTTGTAGCTATGGGATATTGTTGGTGCTTTTGACACCATCACAATTCCCACAAATGCTGTTTTGAAGACTACTTTTGACAATAAAGATATCAAGGCACATAGAATCTTTTTGGACTCTATAAAAGATCATGTGATACCTCACATCGCAGGTAAGTCACATGCTTTTGAAATTTGAAAAGCTTTATGTACTCTTTATCGAAGTAAGAATCAGAATAGAAAGATGGTTCTATGAGAAAAACCGAGGAATACCAAGATGACTGATGTTGATATAATAACCACTCATCTCACTAAAATTTCTCAAGTTAGAGATGAACTAGGTGCTGCTGGTTAAAAGGTGGAGGACAAAAAACTTATTAGATATGCTCTTAACGGGTTCACTACAAAATGACACACATTTGTGCAAGGAGTAGTTGCTAGAGGGGACATCTAGAATAACACTCAGTGAAGAAAATGTAGCCCTTCTTACCAAAGGTAAAGGTAAAAGGGGGAAGAAAAGGGAGAAAGACCTTAGTAAGGTTCGCTGTTATCAGTGCAACAAGTTTGGCCACTATGCTAGTCAATGTCCTAAGAAGAAGGATGAAGACAAAGATGAAGCAACATCATAAGAAGTACAAGAATATGTTGCCCAATTTGAAAAGGAATTTTCTTTGGCATCAATTGAGACTAGTATAGATAGTTCAATAGATTACTATGACACATGGATAGTTGACAGCCGGTCAACTAGCCATATGATCGAAAAGTATGGAGTTTTTCAGAGGACAAAAGAAATTGCTCCATGACAGTTTGTTGAAACAAATATTGGAAATCCTCAGGCAAAGATAAGAGGAGTTTGAACTGTGAAATTCCAACTAGATCTAGGAGAAATTCTTAAAGTAAACATGATACTATTTGTTCCAAGTGTGGAAGTTAACAGACTTTCTATGTTATCACTGGAGGATGACGGGTATGGACTCTTTGTAAAGACGTGACAAATATTTCTATATAAGGTAGAGAACCCAGTTGGTACCACAATTTTACTTGGAAATAGAAGAGACAAACTTTATTTTCTGCAAGGAGAATTGATGTTTCCAGGGTTAGGTGGATGGTTATCTGAGATTGAATCTGAAGATGAGGCAAGTGCACAGATGATACCTTCACATGAGGAGAGTTATATTGGCATGAGACTCAGCCAGTATGAAGGTTGTGAGCAGATGCAGGGATTTAGAGAGGGTTCCCCTTACAATTCTCAGTTTAGAGTTGTTTTTCGACATGGATCTTCAGGGCACATTCCGAAGTGAGAGGGAGATGCTTTAGAAGACAAAGACCCAGGTGGTGGAGATACAGGTATTGTCGGAAGGACGTCCCTTGTTAAGAGGGAGTGCTAGTTTTTATAACTCAGTTGGTCCTTCTCCATGAATTTGATTTCACATGGGGGGGACATAAATTGTATTTTTCATAGTGAACTTTTTAATGTAAAATGTGTTTTATATTATTAAAGTGACTTTGGTACTTTATAAACTTAAAGTGACTTTAAGTTGTGGGACCCAAAAGAAATGCATTTAATGTATTTAATAAAGTGAATATGTGCATTAAATGAGAGCCCTTAGACAAAGCTAATCTCATCCTTTGATTAAGTTGGTTGAGTTAGTTAGGGTTAGCTTGGGTGAGATAAAGTATAAAAGAATGTTTAGGGAAAAGTGTGAGACATCATTTTAGAGAGGAAGAAGAAGACAAGAGAGAGAGAGAAATAAATTTATGGGAGTAAATTTCTAATTTGTGAGAAACTGATCATCAAACAAATTGAAGGCACGATTTCCAAGAAATCTATAGCATTCATTGGACCGTACAACAATTATTGTAGACTGTACATGCACAAAAATCGAGGTAGATTGTAGGCACGGATTTTGAGACAGAATTTTTCTGCATTTAATGATGGCAGAGTCCATATAGTCCATATAGTCTGTACTTGGCACAAATCTCGAGAAAAATTTTGTGTACAGTTCGCACGTGTGGGTTGATTGAGAGTATATTTGGCACGTTTTTCAATGCATATTTACAGATGAGGGTTTCTTAAATTGTTTTGATGTTGTAGAAGAAATTTTGAGTTGTTGAATTTCTGATTTCTCTCATAAATAAAATTATTTCTCTGGGTTTTCCTCTGGTGAGGTTTTTCCATGGGCTTGGCCCTAAATTTATGTGTTGTCAAATTTATATTAAGATTGAAGTTGAGTGTATTGGTGTTTATACTTAAAACTATCAAATAAATTCATCTTATGAATTTTTAGTTCAGACAAGTTATAAATCAAATTTGCAGTCAAGTGTTTAATAAAAGACTTATATAAGGTTTTGTGATTATTTATGAAATTTCTTCATTGCCTTCAAATAGTGCCTTATTCCTATCGAACCAAAGGGTCCATCCGACGAAAATAAGAAAGGGAATTCCAGGCAGAGTGTGTATGTTGCCATTTAAATAGGTTGTTTTCAAACTGCTGAAATCTCATGTCTTTCTTATATTCAGCGTTGTACATAACTCGATAAAGATTGTTTGAGTGAAAGAACAGGTACATAGGATATGATCCGTAGTTTCTTCGGCACATTTGCAAAGACAACAATATCCCAGTCCCTGCCATCCCCGTTTCTAGAGGATCTCCCATGTAATAATTTTATCCTTTAAAGCAAGCCAGCAAAAACCAATGATTTTGTAGGACAACCCCATTTTCAAATGAGCGAGAACCACCAATTGTGATGTCCATCACACCTATTTGATACAATATCGTCATACGCATTTTTGGTGGTGACGATTCTTGTTTCGTCGTCCCAGGACCAGACCAGAGAGTCTTCCTTAGTACACAAAGAAATCTCGATTTTGCATAGTCCCATGGTATAATTGTTCCAATCAGCGTGACACTGTTGTGGGTGATTTAGGTTTGCGACAATTTTCCAAGAATGATATTCCCACTCATATATTTGACCTAGAACAATGATACCTCAAGCCCGTAACTCCGCAATAAGATCCTTAAGTAAAATGGAGAAAAGGGAGCCGCCCATAATAGGGTCCTCACCAATCTTGAATTGTGTTAACCATTCCTCGGTTTCCACGCGAGCTAGTTGGTTAAAACGCCTCTTGCACGAGTAAGCTATGACCAAATATGAGATATGTTTCATGGAGTAGTGTTTCTAACCCAATCTATGATTGGAGCGTTGGCCAGATATTTTGATTTCATAACCGTGCTCCATAGCCCATTTCCAAATAGACATCTCCACAAGCTTTTAGCTGCAAGAGCATTTTCAAAATCGTATATATTTTTAGGCGGTAACCACCGTGAGATTTTGGCCCGGATAACAGTTCTCAACTTGTAAGATGATAACTTGAAATTTGATTTTGACCTGACCATAGAAAGGTGAAACATTTCTGCCTTATTTTATCAAGGATACAATTTGGGATTTTTGCAAGAGTCATCTAGTAAACCGATACATTTTCTAGAATGGATTTGATGAGAACCAATCTGCCACCCATAGTTAGCCATCTAATGGACCAATTTCAGAGACGATTATCAACCTTGTGTAGCATCCAATATCAATAGGCAATGTGATAATTATTTGGTTTTATGTAGAAACCCAAATATTTGATCCTACAGTTCAATTGTTTAATCTTGAAATAAAAGGTGTGCCATAAGAAATAAAAAAAATGGTCATCCACATTGGAAACAAGAAAAGAGGATTTATGAATTTTTATCAACATACATGTAGCTTCAGTAAATGTATTCAAAGGTTCCTGAAGACATTCCCATTTTTCGATAGTGCGTTTGCCAAATAAGAGAATGCCGTCCACTAAGAGTAGGTGGGTATTATGAATGGCGTCGATGATTTTTATTTCATAGAGTTTATCATCAGCGTTTTCCTTGGATATCAATAAACTCAGACCCTCCATTGTTAAGTTTTAGCATTAGCATGATACTTTTAAAAATTTGCAGACTAACATAAACAAATGAGAAGTGCAGTAAACAACATCAGAACATTGGACACAAGATTTTTCACGGGGAAACCTTCAAAGGACAAAACCCCGAAAGCGTTAGTAATTCATCTCATAAATGAGATGACTGAAATTCTTAAAAAAGTTCCACAAACTCCAACAGGGTTAAACCACAATTTCTGAAGATCAATTTTTGCAACTTTACAAAAATGCCCAAATAGGGCTTGTGGTCTTAATTTCTCTCTCCTGCCCAACAAATTGCAGGCTTCCCTGAACCATGTCAGATGCCTGGATTTTTCCTGTCAGTGACTGTCTGCCCGACCATACTTTGCTATTGCCTGTGTGTTGTTTCCTTCCTCAGCTGCCTTGTTTTGCAACCCTGCTGCCCATCCTTTTGCTTGGGACCTGTTGGGAAGGTCTATGGTCTAACCATGGCACTCTGGGTCTATCAGTTGACAACTAGAGGCCCTAAGGGCCTTCTAGTAGTTGCTGCAGCAGACTGCTAGCAGCCCGCAACCCTCGCAACCCTCACGGGTTACCTCGGAGGCTGCCTGAGGGTTGTCTAGCAGCCAAAACCTCACGGGTTTGTTGCCTGAGGGTTGGTCGTGAGCCAAACCCTCTTGGGTATGTTGCTCGAGGGTTGGATAGAAACCAAACCCTTCATGGGTACCTTCCTAAGGTCATAGAAAGAACAGGGCCAAGCCCTAAAGATGCTGCCCGTGAGAAGATGTGGGGCAGCTATGGAGAAGAGGAGGCTGCCAGAGTAGATATGGATACTTCTCAGTGAAAGGAAATTTTCTCGGAAGAAAATGAGGAGCTGCTCGAAACTGAAGAAGAAAATATTAAGGTGAAACCCTAACTCAAAAACCAATCACTGTAAAGAATGATGATTCTCTAGATAGACTCATCAATGCTAGGGCATAATCTTAAAACCTTTTTCTTCAAAACTGGTGAGATATTTTGATGGAGCAGCTATACCTGTAAGAGAAAGTGTGTGTGTAATAATGAAATGGAAAGATATTCTTTTATATCCTTTGAGTCACCTGTAAGTGGGTCAAAACTAGAAATCTCAAAATAATAATATTTTGTTCTTTTCTAATTTTGACTTTCACCTTTAGTGGTGTTAAAGGTATTTTTGCACTTTCACTTTTACATCTTAGTGGTACTAAGGGTCTTCATGTATTTTTGACTTTCGCTTTATCCTTCTTCAAGTGCCCCTGTGGTCATCACATGTGGTCAACGTGGTCTTTTATCCCATTCAAAGTACATCACCATAAACTAAGAGAATTACTAATGTTTTTATCTCACACTTTGTGTAACACCAAGATCAGGTTCTAGGGTGTCTTAACCAAGGGTAGTTAAGCCTTGGAGAAGATCGCAAAGCCCATTGATCAAGGGACAGAGTATCACACATGCCTAGACCCAATCTAGGGCTTATAGTGCATTCCTGGTAACAAACTAGGTGCCTCAACCATAGGATGCATAATTTGACACTAGGTCAAATACTTGGTAATAGAACAAGTGCCTCCATTCTCCAAGAGAATGGTCCTCAACCGCGGGATGAATATTTGTAACTGACCAGGTGCCTCAATTCGAAATAATGGCTACTCAAAACTAAGCTGAGTCTACTAGTACTAGATTGGTCCACATCGTGGCTCCAAACCGGATGTCTACCATTCGATAGAATGGTCACTCAACACAAGGTTGAGTCCCCCTAGGGCAAAGCTGGGTCCATATCATGGTTAAGGACTAGATATCATCATTCAACACTGGGTTGAGTCCACACCGTGGTCTTGGACTAGGTTCCCCATTCTTCTTGTTGCCGCCTAAAACACACTTTATGTCACGTCCCCGTCCCTCGACCGGTGAAGAGGACGCGACGGACATATCATACACGACCGGGCAAATAGCCCCAATGAGCATAATCAAAGAAATCAAATGTTG
>LPNX010911187.1:111761-135506 GCA_001517045.1 Pseudotsuga menziesii | reverse complement strand
TTGAACAAGAGTTGTTTTCAGTAAAATAACAAACTAAAATTGATAAAGAGCATGATTATAATTATAGACTAAAACCTATAGTGTTATCATAGGAGCAACCGAAGGTATAAATCAAAATCTGAAGAACGTTTTAGAACGACGACACTCTAAGTTCGAAAACAAGACGAGAATAAATTTCTTTGACCAACGATTTCTAACAAAACCTGGAATATCACTTAAAAACCCAAATATTCATTCAAGTTTGGTAAACAATACATTGAACAACAAGAGAAAGGATTTTCCCTTGTCTCTAAATAATAAACCAAATAACAATCTTATAAAGAATAAACACACTATTGTTTTCACAAAGTAGCCATGGAAACAAGAAACCATTTAAATAAAATAGAACGCCATATTAATTCCATAGTAGTAACAAATGCACAGAGTAGGAACTTAGAATATTATATCAAGTACAGAGAAAGACAAAGACTCAAGCCAAGTTTTTAACTCAAAATCGCAACGTAGTCGCATTAAGGACCTACAGTAAATATTTTCATAACAACTACTTTGCATATTCCCATAGACTCCACAACTTGTCACAAAAGGGTTAAAACCCTAGATTAGCCATAGGCTTGAAAAAAATGAAATTCATACCATTAACGTTGTAAAGGAAGTTATTCAAGAATGTTTACCATTCAAAACAAAGGAGGATT
Organism: Pseudotsuga menziesii; assembly: GCA_001517045.1. Classification (NCBI taxonomy): domain Eukaryota; kingdom Viridiplantae; phylum Streptophyta; class Pinopsida; order Pinales; family Pinaceae; genus Pseudotsuga; species Pseudotsuga menziesii. The sequence goes on along the minus strand of LPNX010911187.1, from coordinate 134,814 downwards.
GAAACTCCAAAACAAAACCATAACCATTTTGAAACCCTGTGTCAGCTTGTCAGGAAATCAAGGACCGTAGGATGCAATGGAATTTGGCTCTTACCAAAACCCTCAACACTGATACCCTCAAACCCAACACTCTTCTTCAACCTTACTTCGTTGAGGAAGCACCTTTTTGAAACCTCCTGAAATTAAAGAATGCACATGAGTTAAACCTTGTAACAAGGCTGACTGGTGAACTTATAAGGTTATGCATTCATCTAAAGAATGAACATATGACTTACCTCAAAACCCCTGTGAAGTTTCTCAAACGAGGGGCGAGACCAAGGCCTTGGAAGTTGTGGCTAAGAAAGACAGAATCAAAACAAAAACATGTACAGTGTGGTCGCAAGGACAAAGGTAGACCCTCGCAGAAAGGGTCGAGAGTCCTCGACTCTCTTCACCCTTCAACATTGCATAAAATAACAAAGAAAACACTTGAGTTTCATTTAGGGTGTCACCCTTAGTCCAGGTGGAAAGGACTACAAGCATTCACGTGGATTTTCTCTTTAAAGTTCACCTACGTCCACATAGTTCCTAATTCGCAAACCCACTCTTTGTAGTTTTAAGTTTGTTTTTCCCTTGTCTTTTTGTTTTAAGAGCTCTTGTTCATAGTTGTTGGATTGGGAAGGGTTGGAACAAACCCCTCTTGGAGAAGAACACTTGCAAGTATTACAAGTTTTTAAAAAAATGCATTAGCTTCAAAAGCTAAATAAGACCCTTAAAACCTTGAAAACCTAGCCTCTTTTAGGATTAATAATCAGCGGAACGAAAACATCAAAACATGAAGACATTCATCTTGTGGTAAAACAAGTTAAGCATATAAACATAACCTATGAAAAAGTAGGCATAACTCATCAACTTTTCAAACAAGTGCTTCTAATTATAGTCTTGAAACATGTATAATGTTTAGGAAACACAAACGAAGTAATCATTTTTCAAATTGTTCAGTATTAGGATAATTCCTAGGTTGAAAATTGAAATGAAGAATTTACATTACTATCTTAAAGGATATGCAAAACCATATTAGGGTTTGTAGTGAGCTAAACATTCAATAACAATTTTTTTATGAAATCATGGGTTGGTTACATGTGGTATGGAAATGAGTTTGCAAACACCAGGCCTAAAGTTGGCTCAACTTGCATACAAAACAGGAAAACAAAAATGTTGACTATGCTAAAAAATTGTTTATGTACAGAAATATAAATTTTTGATTTGCAGGAAATGGAAGGAGCATAGGCATATGCTAAAGATGGACCACATCATAAAAATCCAGATAATATATATGTGGAACTAAATAATCAACCATATGAATTACTTCAAACTACAAAAGACTTAAAAACTGAATTACAGACTGTAAAGGAAGATAATGAAAGAATTCTAAGAGCATAGGAAGAATTAAATAAGATACTGTTGGATAACTTAAATAACGAAGGAAAGGATAAAAGAAAAGAACACGAATCTGAATATGGAACTATATCCTACAAGCGCAAAGGTAAGAAGTTAAAATTTTGTGATAATGAAAGTAATTCCTCTTCAGGAATTAAGGTTAGGTCACATAGAGAAAAACATAAATATTCCAGTGAAAGTAGTGATAGCGTAACAGTCATAAAAAGAGAAAATATAAACCTTATCAAGAAATTTCAAGAGCATTTAAGAAGATAAAACCCCCTATGTTTAATAGTAAGGTGGGAAAAGGTGAAGAAGCCGAGGCATGTCTGTTAGGTATGAAAAAGTATTTTCAAATTTATAATTACTCAAATAGGCTGAAAGCTAGAATGACTATCTATAGATTAATTGGAAAAGATGATATATGGTGGAAGGATATAAAAAGAGTGAAAAAACATTAAAGAAAAGTATGTAACTTGGAGAACTTTCAAGAAATAATTTAAAATAAAAAGTTTATCTGAACAGTATTACGAAGAAAGAGCTAAGGAATTTGATGATCTTAAGCTAGGTTGAATGTTAATGAATGAACTAAGTAGTAAATTTTTAAGTTTATTATGCTACGTACCTTATATTATCGATGAAAAGCCTAAGATACAGAGGTTTCTGAGTTGTTTACCTCTTAACTTCAAGGCCATAATTGAATACGACAATCCAAAAACTGTCATTAGAGGAAATTTCAACTCAAAATGGGCCTTTTATCCCAAATTCAAATTCCATGTCGTCATGTGTTAGCCAATGAAATTGATTTAAATTTGAAATACCGTATAGGTTTTAAACAATTTTTTAATATAAATTTGGGGATACGTATCATAAAAAAACTACTTTTTTTGTAAATATTTTCCACATATCTCCCTGTGTTTTTACTCAAATTTCGATTGGGAGAGCTCGTTGTATGCGGAATTAAATTCTGCATCCAACGAGTATCCACTCAACATACATTTTACAGACCCCTCTACCCCAAAAACAAGAAATACCTCAAAAAATGTGATGATGACATCATCATCACATTTTTTCAGGTATTTCTTGTTTTTGGGGTAGAGAGGTCCATCAAAAGTATGTCGAGTGGGTACTCGTTGGATGCATAATTTAATTCCACATCCAATGAGCTCTCCTGATCAAAATTTGAGTAAAAACACAAGGAGATATGTCAAAAATACGAACAAAAAAATAGTTTTTTTTCTTTTCTTACTCCAAAATTAATAAATTTTATTTTATTATTTTAACTATTATTTTATTATTTTCCTTAGGAGGCCCATTTTGAGTTGAAATTTAGTATTATGTGTGGGGGAAATGACAAAAGCTAATTTTTGTTATGAACAAAGCAAAAATAATAAAGAAGGCATACCTAATTGGAAGAGTAAACGTACAACTAATTTTGAACAAAGAAGGAAAGGATTTAATTTAAACATAAATTTCGGAAATAACTCTTGAAACTATTATAAGAATATCAAGGAATAGATTTTAAAAGTAATACACAACAAAATTTTACAACAACAAAGAATAGAGATCTACCTAATAATAATGGTAAAAATAATGAACAAAGAGAACCTGTAAAGTGTTGGGAATGTCAAGGACCTCATTATGTGAAGGACTATCCAAACATAAAGAGAAATTTCAGAAATGTGCATACAATTCAGTAGGAAGCAACTATTGGTGACGTAACAAATGAGATGCCCATAATTAATGCATCCTTGGAGAATCGAGAGTTTGATCACCAAACATCCATGGTTGAAATAGAAGGTCTGATAGAGAACAAACCTATTTCTATTTTGATAGACCCAGGTGCTAGTTTAAGCTATGTGTGACCTAGTATAGCAGAAAGTTGTAACTTGCATTTGAAAAAGTTTGAAAAATATTGGCTAGTTTAGTTAGCTACATGAACCAAAATAAAGGTGGTTAGCTATATTGAAAATTGTCAAATGTTTATGAGTCAATTCAAAACTCAAGTAAAATTAAATGTATTACCGCTAAGGTCATATGATGTTTTAATAGGTATGGACTGGATGGAAAAACATAGAGTAGTTTTAAATTGTTTTGAGAAAACATTTACATGTTTAGATGAAAAAGGAGAATTAGTTATAGTAAAAGGAAAAGCTAGAAAAGTTTATGTTAGACAGATTTCATCCTTGCAAATGAAAAAGTATCTACATAAAGGGTGTAAAGTTTTTGCGGTGCATGTAATGAATTAAAAACACATGAATAAAGAACATAAGTTGAAATTCAATGATATACCAATCTTAAAATAAATTTTAGATGTATTCTAGGAAGAGATTCTGGGATTACCTCCGTAAAGAGAATTGGATTTTACTATTGAATTAGTACCGAGAGCTGTACACAATTGAAAGGGTCCTTACCGGATGAACACCCTAGAACTTAATGAATTAAAAATACAATTACTAGAGTTAACAGATAAGAATTACATAAGACCAAGTGTAGCCCCTTGGGGACCATCTGTCTTATTGTTGATATATATGTAACTTCGGAATGTATTCACTTGTATATTTCATGTATTGTACCCCAATGTTTACTTCAGGAAGTATTTGTAATGTAATTGAGTCATGTCATGCACCGATGTTCCTATCAGGAGGTTCTATAATGTAAACAAGTCATGTCAAGTCATTGTGGGTAACCCTCCTATTGATCAAGGGTTAAAGTCCCCACAGTTATGGGGCCCTAGGGTTATTAGACTATCCCAGGTAAGTCGACCCTAGGTGAGTTAATGTAATTCGGGGCAATAGTCCCCACCATTGTGTTAAGGATAACCCTCCTTGTTGGTCGGAGGGGCAAAGTCCCCACAAGTTCTGGGGCACTAGGGTTATTAGAATTTCCTAGAGATGTCGTCTCTAGTAAGTAATTGTTAAGTGAGGCCAACATGTAGGAGTGGACATTAAGTGAGTGAAATAATATTAATAGAGAGTGAGACTCTCTATTTATCATACACTCACTCACTCATTGGGGCGCATGAGTGAGAGAGAGAAGTTGTTGGGACAAGAGAGAGACTACTACTATCAGGAGATCATATTTATGTTTTTGGGTTTTACTTTTGGTGCTAATTCTATCTCTAAGGTAGTTGCAGGGTCTTCTCCTTTATGGCTTCCCCGAGGAAAATTCTTTGTGTCTCTTGCCTCTTGTGTTTTATTGTTTTCCATGTTATTCTCTGAGTTAAAGATCCTAAGATCATAATGCTAGCTTGAATGACAAAAATCTAACATGGTATCAGAGCTAACCTGAGAAGAAGACATTGTGCAGCTAAGGAAGCTAGGGATTCTTAATTTTTGGGTCTCTCTCCACAATCCATCCACAAAAGTATGCTAGGCTAACTCTCCATTGAAGGGCGCATCTTTCTGTCGAAGTGGAATTCGATTCCTAGCATTTTCAATTTTTGGTGCGGGAAATTAAGGCTTCTTACAGAAGATGACATTTTTTAGTGAGCCTAGCATAGGATTTCTCTCCTCATCAAAATCGAATTTTAGATACTTGGGTTGATATTTTTGGTTGGGTGAAACTTCAGGAAAGTCAAACCCTAGTTTGACCTCGAGCTGGAAAAACCCTAAATACTAAAAATGATAAGTTTTGGTACATTCACTATATCTCGGGATTGGAGATGGAACATGAGCTGAAACTTTCAAATACCAAATATAAAATATTGATTTACATTGTATCCAAAATTCATCCTCATATTCGCTATATGCTAGGAGATATGATCTCTCCAATTTAGGGTTCCAGCCTCTTCCAAGATTCATCCTTAAACAGGACATATTGGGAGAATTATCATATCTCTGGATACAAAGTTCCAAATGAAATTTATTAAGATGTTCCAGAAAGTTCACAGACTTTAATTTCCATGGTATAAGTTTTATAACCCGAAGATGAAATAGTAACATGTGGCAGTTTGTACAACTTCGTTGTTCTGAACAGTCCTGAAACAGGTCACCTTGGGAAAATGATCATACGTCCCAATTGGTGAAACCAATTCTGATGAAACCTATGGTGTTGGAATAGGGAAACGTGAGGCTACCTTATTGCAAAGTTTTGGACATACAGGAGCAGTAAATTTGGAGATATCGTAGAAACAATATTAGGCATTTTTGTAGAACTTCCCTCCACTGTTTTCAAAAAATGAGTACATTGGATAGCTCACCTTGAAGAGGTCTATCTTTATATCCAATCAGATCTGAAATATTCCAAGTTTTGAAAATTAGGGTTTATATGGCAAAACTTAGATCAGCCAACTCCGGAACCAGGACAAACACCTCAAATCGGTAATATCTAATCTTCTGTTATTTTCATTTGAGGTTCTCATTTCAAAGTGACCTATCACATTAGTTTGATGACAAGCTTGGTGAAGTTGACAAATTCCAAGCATGGAAGTATATGATCTGTATGATTAAAATGAATTGGACACCTACATAAGTAGAGAGGTTCTAGTTCCAGAGGGAGATGAGGCTAAAAGCCTTACACCAGAAGAATTTGGTCAAGGCCAAGAAGATCATTGTTGATTCAATCACGGATCACCATATATCACAAGTGTCTTCTCTAAAGACACCTAAATAGATGTTTGATTCCTTGACCAAGATATTTGAAGGGAAGAACATAAATTGGAAGATGAATTTGAGAAAAGAGTTGAAGAATGTGAAAATCCAAAATGCAGAGACCATGTAGTCATACTTTACAAGAGTCTCTCAAATCAAAGAACAACTTGTAGTAGTAGAAGAAGAAGTGCAGAATGCAGAAGTGGTGATAGCCACCTTGAATGGTCTCCCAGGATAATGGGACTCATTCATGTGAGGAATGTGTGCCAAAAGGAAGTGATTACTTTCAGCAGACTCTAGAAGGAAGAAGAAGCTCGACTCATAATAAGAGAAAAGAAGATGGCAGCAACTGAAGATCAAACTCTCACCATCCAAAGAAGATCTGTCAAGCGATGAGGAATATGAAGATCTCAACTCTTGAAGAACCTCTTATCCACCTTAGCATTTGGATAATAAATGATGCTATTATGAATGAAGAAGATGATGAAGCTGAAGGCTCAAGAAGGAGTCTACCCACGAAACAAATAATGATAAGTATTCAATTTTCATTTCATGATATTGTTTTGTTATACATTTGTTTATATTCAGTTAATGTATTATGCATGATAGAATGTTTGTATTAATGACAATATACTACTAATATTCATGTGATGGGTAAGTAGCTCATGGTTCTATGCAACTCTCCATTGCTGCTTATCTATAATGAAACCTCCTTGTTGACATATTGGATTAGTGCACAACCTCAATGTTGTCCTGGTAGAGATGGAAGGCATCTAGAAAGTTTTCGTGAGATATGGATGAATGTTGTATTGGCTAAAATAGTTGCATAATCATATATCTTGATACAAAAGAATTTTTCATTATGAATATACCTTATGAAATGTTTCTAACCATACAACTAATGCATTTGACTTGTAGGAAAGATCGTGTAAAATTTCCTACAAGCAAAGAAGGATGAGACTTGTTCCAAAGAACAAGTGGCAACAGTTCAAGAGGAAGAATAATATGACGAATGCAGCGACATCATTGACGCAGAACCTTCCAGCTATGAAGAAGTAACCAAGAAGAAAGGGAAGACCAATTCAAGAAGAATGATGTCTAGGATGTAGTATCGATACATGAAGGGAAGTTCATAGTTCCATCATGCAGTAGATGGAAACATCATGGGATACAAGGCAAGATTTGTAGCACGAGGCTTCTCACGAAAAGAAGACTTGCAGTTCCATTGATAGGAAGAGCACTTCAAGGTGCTACTTTAGTATGGGATCAAGTGTGATCTCTTGGTTTGGTAGGATGGAGTCCTACATGGAGTTGAGTACAGTTGAGGAAAAAGATGTTGCCACTTGCAATTTGGAGAGAGGAGTAGTGAAGCTCCAGTATGTCATCCAGATCGATATCTCTTGAAAGAGGGAGTTCTAGCATAGTCGATAAGATAGGTTGTCTGAGCATAAATCCTGGCAAAGCTCGTAGGTTGCTAAGATGTAAACAAACCTGTAGGTTGTCCTCAAATGTAATCGATCCTAGTGAAGCTCGCAGGTTATCCTTGAACATAATCAACCATGATTTGATTCTATGCTAGAGATGGCCAAAGTGAAGTTTGAGTACTTCAGGGAGAAGCTTGGTGTTCTCCAAATTGAGGTTCCCTCCAAGGGGAAATGATGAGACCTAGAGCCATTCTGACATGGTGAGAGGATTAGGTTCCTTCCATGGTCAGATGTAAGGGCTGAGCCATTTTGTCATGGTGAGAGAATTGGTTCCTTCCATGTCAGATATGAGTGCTGATCAATTTTGATATGACTGTAGGATTGGTTCCTACATGATCAGATATAAGGGTTGTTGCCATTCTCTGAATGGAGGTACATGGTCAGTTACCAGGAATATTCATTCTAGGACTGAGAGCCATTCTAAAGTGACTGTAGGATTGGTTCGTACATGATCAGATATAAGGGCTATTGCCATTCTCTGAATGGAGGTACCTGGTCAGTTACTAGGAATCCTCATCCTAGGGCTAAGGGCCATTCTAATGTGACTGTAGGATTGGTTTCCACATGATCAAATGTAAGTGCAGTGCCTTTCCATAGATGATAATAGCTGTGTCCTATCATGCTGGTGGATGTGAGTGCTAAGCCTTTCCACAGATGATAGTAGGTGTCTCCTATCATGCTGGTGGATGTGAGTGTTGTGCCTTTTCACAGATGGTAGTAGGTGTGTCCTTCCATGCTGGTGATTGTAAGTGTTGTGCCTTTCCACAGATGGTAGTAGGTGTGTCCTACCATGCTGGTGGATGTGAGTGCTGTTCCTTTTCACAGATGATAGTAGTTGTGTCCTATCATGCAGGTGATAATAAGTGTTGTGCGTTTCCACAAATGATAGTAGTTGTGTCATATCATGTTGGTGGATGTGAGTGCTGTGCCTTTTCACAGATGATAGTAGTTGTTTCCTATCATGCTGGTGAATGTAAGTGTTGTTCCTTTCTGACATGGTTTTGGATGTGTTCCTCTTATGGTTAGATGTGAGTGCTGGCCATTCTGACTTAGGGTTAGATATAAGTGCTAAAGAAGACCTAAATGGAGGCTAGGCCTACAACCAACATGAAAAAGGGCCAGCTCTGTAGAACTTCCTGTGACAAGAAGAATCATGAGATAGCACCAATGATGATGACCCAGTGATGATCCAGATCCAGCAGTGATGATCCAGATCTAGTGATGTTGATCCAACAAAGATGATCCAAATCGAGTGATGATCCAGATCCAATGATGATGATCCAGATCAAGTGATGATCCAGATCCAGTGATGTTGATCCAGCAGAGATGATCCAGATCGAGTGATGATCTAGATCTAGTGATGACGATCCAGATCGAGTGATGATCCAAATCCAGATAAAGATGACTTGAAGATGAAAGATGACCTGAAGATGAAGATGACTTAAAAATGACAAGGAATCGATGATGTTCTAGATGATACAGAGAAGAAGACTTGTGCTGATAAATTGTGTTGAGAGAATACCTCCCTAGTTAAGAGGGAGTGTTGATGTATATGTAACTTTGGAATGTATTCACTTGTATATTTCATGTATTGTAGCCTGATGTTTATTCCGGGAAGTATCTATAATGTAATTGAGTCATGTCATGCCTTGATGTTCCTATCGGGAGGTTCAATAATGTAAACAAGTCATGTCAAGTCATTATGGGGAACCCTCATATTGATCAAGGGTTAAAGTCCCCATAGTTATGGGGCCCTAGGGTTATTAGACTATCCTAGAGAGGTTGACCCTAGGTGAGTTATTGTAATTTGAGGCAATAGTACCCACCATTGTGTTAAGGATAACCCTCCTTGTTGGTCGGAGGGGCAAAGTCCCCACAAGTTGTGGGGCACTAGGGTTATTAGACTCTCCTAGAGATGTCGGCTATAGTAAGTAATTGTTAAGTGAGGCCGACATGTTGGAGTGGACATTAAGTGAATGAAAGAATGTAAATAGAGAGTGAGCCTCTCTATTTATCACACACACACTCACTCATTGGGGTGCATGAGTGAGAGAGAGAAGTTGATGGGACAAGAGAGAGACTACTGCTGCCGGGAGATCATCTTTATGTTTTTGGGTTTTACTTTTGGTGATGATTCTATCTCTAAGGAAGTTGAGGGGTTTTCTCCTTTATGGTTTCCCTGACAAAAATTCTTAGTGTCTCTTGTCTCTTGTGTTTTATTGCTATGCATGTTATTCTCTCAATTAAGATCCTAAGATCATCATGCTAGATTGATTGATAAAAATCTAACACTTATTTTTTAAAAATAAATACAGTACCTTACATTTATGTATAGATTATCGTTAGTTAAACAATATGACAATTAAAAACAAATATATATTTCCTCTCATAGATGATCTATTTGATCAGATACGCAGAGCAATGATATTCTCAAAAATAGACATGAGATCTGGATATTGTCAAGTCAGAATTAAAGATGAAGATATATTTAAAACTGCATTTAGAACCTGTTATGGGCAATATGAGTTTGTAGTTATCCCATTTGGGCTAACGAATGCTCCAACATATTTTATGTGTTTAATGGGTAGTGTCTTAAGTAAATACTTGGATAAATTCGTAGTTGTATTCATAGATGACATACTAAGTTATTCAAAAACAAAAGAAGAAGATGATGAACATTCACAGATTATATTACAATTTCTAAGAGAACACAAACTGTATGCTGAATTCAATAAATGCGAATTCTTTAAGGATAAAATACAGTATCTAGGATATGTGATATCCAAGGAAGGGATACCAGTCGATCCTGATAAGACAAGAGAAATAATGGAATGGTATGTTCCTAAGGATGTATTAGATGTACGGTCATTCATGGGGATTACAAGTTATTATCAAAAATTCATAGAACAGTTCTCAAAGATCATGAATCCCATAACATCTTTAGAGAAAAAGGGAAAATCATTTGTATGGGATTTAAAATGTGAGGAAAGATTTAATAAGTTAAAGGATTATTAACCATTATACCTATCTTAAAAATAGAAGATCCAAATAAGGACTTTCTTGTATGCACTGATGCATGCAATGAGGGCCTAAGTGGAGTATTAACGCAAGAAGTTCATGTAATAACATATGGGTCAAGAAAGTTAAAAATACATGAAAAGAGTTATGCTACCTACGATTTAGAGTTGGCTGCTATAATACATGCTTTAAAAATGTGGAGCCATCATATAATCGGTAGAATATTTTTGTTAATGTCTAATAACATAAGTTTGAAATATTTGTTTGATCAACGGAATTTGAACGCAAGTCAAGCAATATGGTTAGCTTTCCTTAGCGAATATGATTTCGAGATTAAGCAAAAAAAAGGGAAAGAGAATAAGGCGGCTGATGCCTTAAGCATAAATGAAAATTTGAATTTTACAGCCACTGTTAGAAGCTATAAAACAGAATTGGATGATAAGTTTGAATATGGAGTAAAAATAGATAAACATGATCAAAATTTAAGAGAAAAAGTTACAGAAATTGAATCTGAAAATATAAAAACAAATTTTAGTTTGAACGAAAAAGGTTTAATGTTGTATAAAAACAGATTATATGTACCTAATGTAGCAAAAATTAAATTTCCAAGTTTAAATGAAGTACATAAGAGTCCTTACTCAGGACATCCTAGTTACCAAAAGATGATAACAATGCTAAGAAAAGATTATTTTTGGCCTAATATGAAAAATGAAGTCACTGAATATATAGCTAGGTGTATAGAATTCCAGCAGGCTAAAGCTGAGCATTGACACCCAACAAGGTTTTTTGCAACCATTACCAATCCTAGATTGGAAAAGGGAAATTATCAGCCTTGATTCCATAACATGTGTGCTTAAAAATCAAAAGAAAAATGATTCTGTAATGGTAATGCTAGACAAACTTAACAAGGAAGCTCATTTTATAATTGTTAAAAATACACAATAAGGATGCTAATATTGCTGATATTTTTATGAAGGAAATCTTTCGTTTGCATGGAATTCCTAAAATGATAATTTCTTATAGGGATGCTAAGTTTACTGGTAATTTTTGGAAGTCATTGTTTAAAGGATTAGACACTAAGTTAAATTTTAGTACCGCTTATCATTCACAAACAAACGAACAAACATAAAGAGTAAATCAAGTTTTAGAAGATATGTTATGGATGTATGTTAGAGATCATCCAAATAAATGGGAAGAATATCTACAGTTAGTCGAGTTTTCTTATAAAAATCAGTATCAAGCTTCACCTAAACTTAGTTCTTTTGAAATATTGTATGGTAGGAAATGTAATACTCCCATTTCATGGAGTAATCTGGTTAATGGATTGATGTTAGGACTTGACTTGTTAAAATAAATGGAACTAACAGTGAAACAGGTACAAAGCAATCTAAAAATTGCATAGGACAGACAAAAGAGTCATGCAGACCTTAAAAGAACATAGAAAGAATTCCAATTAGGTGATCATGTGTTTCTCAAGGTAAAACCCATAAAAAACTCCTTTAAGTTGAGGAGTTGTGCTAAATTAGCACCTAGGTATTGTGGACCGTTTAAGTTATTGTCAAGAGTTGGACCATGGCTTATCAGTTAGCTTTTCCACCTAACCTCAAAATACATAATGTATTTCATATTTCTACATTGAAAGAATACGTGCATGGTGCTACTCATGTAATCGATTGGAATTAGTTATGACAAACATAATGTGATTGACTCAATGCGTCCAATTTGATGCAGTTGTAGTTAGTGTGTTTTTTTTGGGAATGATGGTCAGGCCACCCACGAGTTACAATGGAAATCTAATAAGGCCATGGGGCATAGAAGAGTATAGTTTGGGTGTCTCTCTGCAATGGTAATATAATGATGGAACACTATCCCACTTGATGAGCGACATACACTAACTATCTTCATGTTTGATATTATTAAGGTAGAACCAGAAGGAGATTTTCAATTGGAACTAGATTGTATCCTCGACAAGAGAGAAATTTTTCTCCAGAATTGCACCATTGGACAATTAAAGGTGCGATGGTAGCACCTTAGTCCATATGAAGAAGCCTGGGAATTGGAGACTCATATGCAAGAGGCATATCCAATTTTGTTTGAGGAAGACTCAGATGATACTTAAGCAACATCGAAGACGATGTTGAACTTAAGAGGGAGTGTTTGTAACACACCTAGAACTGAAGAAATTTTATTTTTGAGAATAAATTAATTTAGAATTTATTGTAAAGTTTTATGTTGCTAACCAAGGATGGTCAAAGATGATTGTAATTGAATTATTTCATTATTTAATAATTAAAAGGAAGAGACACCTATCCAAAGAAGATTGTTGAAGAGTGTTCACTGGCTCACTAGGAGGAATGATCTGCTGTAGAAGGCCAAAATGACAAATGGCATAAACAACATTCACTTTCTAGTTGTTGCGAGATGAAACATCCCTATAATTGTGGTCATGTTCCCAAGGAAAGAGGAATTGAACAGGTGGCTCATTTAATTGAAAAACTTACCCAAAAACCTATGCAAGCTTATATATACCATCGAATGAGCAGGAGGATCACTGTATTTCTAAGAGATTAGAACCTTGTGGTTTTGCTAGAAACTGAAAAGTTAGGCACACAAGAGTAATTTGATGAGGGAAAAGCTAGAGTGAACTGCTAAGAGTTTATGTCTGCAAGTGTGGCTGCTAAGTTACAAACAGTACTGTATAGGATTTTACACAATATCTTTGTCCTCGTGGTTCAGTGAACAGGCTCGAGGGTCCTAAGGCAACTGATCTTGGTTGCTTTTAGGAGACGGTTGGGAGGAACGGTCATCTTTGGGTGTTTGTCCCCTTCTAAAGTTAATAGGTTCTATAATGTTTTGGATTTGTTACCTTAAATTCTTTATATGATATTTCTATAGGATTTATGAATGAAGAAGCTTCCAGAATTATTATATGTTTTTGTAATAAAATAGGAAAGTATATGTTTATTTATATAAAATATTCACGCAATGAAGGTTACTGCTTACATAGAATTTCGTAGCAGAAATGATAGATTATTTATAATATTATCATAATATGAGTGTAGCTTTACGTAAAATTAAAGCGTAGTAGATAATTCAATAAATGTCTAGTATTTCTTTTATTTTCTTATGTTTTCATAAATTATTATCTTAGAGATTATCATGAGATTTCATGGCAGATTTTTTATGTCTTATCTTTCATAGTTAGGGTTTAGGCTTGGTTAGTTATAATAAATCCCCAAATCAAAGTTTTAACCAGCCAAAGAAAAACTATGAATACAGAGTAAAAAATGCTATGCCAAGAAATTTGAGATCATAAGAATATTAAAATACAATTAAAAATATTATTTTGCCCTGTACTAATCTATTACACACGCAAGGCTTAATATTGTTTATAATTAATATCTTGTATAAATCTCCCATGGTCGGAAGACTTATCATCACTAGAAAAATGAATTAGAGTCGAAGACTAATAACTATCATAGTTTCAAACTAAACTTAAATTTTAAATCTAGTAAAACCCTAATTGCAAATTAAAACCTGCTAAAACAATATTAAACTATTTTCGAAAACAGTGGCATCCATCGAGGGTTCAAGACCCATAAGAACCTTAATAACTTACTCAATATAAGAATTTACACAGCGAAAGGGCTTACATTTTAATATTTACCTTTAAGGAATTAATAGTTTAAAAATAAAACTTTTCCATCACGTTATTGTAGCACAAGTCGAGAGTTCAAAGCTTGTAGGGCCGTTTTTCCAAGTTCTTTTAACCAATTTTTGAATCCTAGTATGGCATTTTTCAACAAGAGTTGTTTTCAATAAAATAACAAATTGTAATTTATACATATAGCAAGATTATAATTACATAATAAAACCTAGAGTGTTATCATAGGAGCAACCCAAGGTATAAATAAAATATGAATAATGATTTAGAACAATGACACTCTAAGTTCAAAAACGAGACGAGATTAAATATCTTTGGCAAACGATTTCTAATAGAACTTGGAATATCACTTAAAACCCCAAATATTCATTCAACTTTGGGAAACAATACATTGAACAAAAAGAGCAAGGATTTTCCATTTTCTCTAAATAATAAACCAAATAACAGTCTTATAGAGAATAAACCAACTATCGTTTTCACATAGTAGCCCTGGAAACAAGAAACAATTTAAATAAAATACAACGGCATATTAATTTCAGAGTCGTAACAAATGAACAGAGTAGGAATTAAAATAGTATATTAGGTATAGAGCAAGACAAAGACTCAAGCCAAATAGCTCAGCAAGTCCGCCAAGCTCTGAGCGAGTGATCGAGCCCTAGCCTCTCTCGTCGAGGGCTTCCGCCGCTGGTCGATGGCCCTACTCATGGATCCACCGGATCCAGCGTCCGTAGAGGACAGATTCCAGACCATTGTGGCTGCTCTTCCTTTTATCCAAGTCGTTGTGGCCCCTTCCTCCAAATTCGTCAAACATGCTAATGTCCTGGAAGTGAAACTCAGCTCTGCTGCTTCGAAGAGAAAAGCAGTCACCCTCTCTGAGGAAGGCCTCATTGGTATGTTCACTGGCCTATGGACTTCCCCACGCTTAGTGGAGGTCTGGTTGAACAAAAATTGGAGAACCCTAATCCAGGAAGAAGTCCAGTAGATATTTTGTGGAAAAGGATACTTTGCATTTATCTTTGAAAAGAAGGAGGACCGCGATTTAATATTCAGGAACAGACCTTATTTCATGGGCCCAAGAGGCATGTATCTGAACAAGTGGGATCTGTCCTTCAATCTAGAAAAAGATATCCCAAAAGAAGTTCCTATCTGGGTCAAGCTCCCCCATATTCCTCTTCATTTCTAGAATGATGAGGACTTTCGAGCAATAGGGAATACCCTAGGGAAGTACGTAGACAAATCTAAACCGAAAGCCCCAATGTTCTCCTGTGCTCGAATCTGCGTTGAAGTTGACCTTGAGAAAGGCCTGCCGGAGTCAATCATGCTCTCCATTTATGGATGGAATCATCTACAAATAGTAGACTACGAGCAAATCCCATTCAAATGTAAATACTGCCATGAATATGGCCACTTTGCAAAATCATGTCCAAAAAAACCTGAGAAACCCATCTCGGACAACCCACCAAGTGAGGGATGGAATGTTGCAAGCGGGAAGAGGGAAGCCAAGCCCTCAAAACAACAGATCCCCACATTAAAGAGCCCCCACAAAAATAGGTTTGAGGCCTTGGAAGTTGAGACACAAGAAGAAGAAAATCAAGAAGAAAACCCTGAATTGGTGCAGCAGCAAGATACTGAACCCCCGGCTATCATCCCACAGCATCAGGAAAAGGAAGATCAAGAAGAGGGTATTGGACACCCTAAGGAAAGGAAAGATAAAGTGACAAACTCTGAAGGATCTATTACATGATCAAGGGCAAAAGCAAGCTTGGAAGAAATAACAGACACCTCTATCGAAGAGAAAAAACCTCTTTCCAGAAAAGGAAGGAAATCTAACAAAGTCATCAAAGAGCAGGAGACAGCAAGGGAAAAGGCGACAGGAAAGCAGTCTAATCTAGATTTTCTAGTAAAAACTTTGCAAGCAAACAAATATTTGCTCAGTGCAGAAGAGGAGAGAGAGGAGAAAGACAAGGCCCTCAAACAACTCAAGAAATAATGAAAGTAGTCTCCTGGAATTGCAGAGGCTTGGGAGGCATGCAAAAGCTAGAAGTTATCAAAAGGTTTAAATCAATGGAAACTGCCTCAATCCTACTCATCCAAGAGACAAAAAAATCAGCTAAAGACAGCGTTGCATCCATCAAAAGTATCTGGCCAAAAGGGACAGACCTTGCCACCAGTGCAAGTGGAGCCTCTGGAGGGCTACTATGCTGGTGGAACTCAGATAAGTTTGAATTGAACTTCGCTATAGAAAATAGAAATTGGATACTTATAAAAATTGAAAACAAAGAAAGCGAAGAACAATTTTGTATTGGGAATGTATATGTCCCAACCATGAACTCGCAGAAGGAAATCTTTTGGACATCGCTAGAGGAGCAATGTGAAGATAAGAAGCTTCTACCCTGTTACATTGTAGGGGATTTCAATGCCACTATATCAGTAGATGAGCGTAGAGGAAAAACTAAGGTGAGGGATCCATTTGGGGAAAGGATGGAAGATCTCATCTCTCAATGGGGCCTCACAGATATCAAACCAAAAAATGGAATCTACACATGGAGCAATAGAAGAATGGGACCTGGACATATCGCAGCCCGGCTGGATCGCTTTTTCGTCAGTACTCATCTCCTCAATCCACATCCGGAAGTCAAAATCTTGTGCTCTATTGTGTCAGATCACAAACCTATATGTCTCTTCTTTCTGCCGGTGGAAAACTTGGGACCCCTCCCATTTAGATTCAACCAGATATGGTTGGAATAAGAAGAAGCCAAGGATATTATATCTAGTGCTTGGCGTTGCTTCATTCCAGGATTCCCGGCATTCTCCTGGGAACAGAAGCTAAAAAAGGGTGAAGGTAGCTCTCAAATCGTGGGAAAAAACTCAATTCCAAGAACCCACAGAGCAAAAAAAAATCATCACAAAGGATATGGAGCTTCTCCAAGCAGAAATGGAAGTAAGTACGATTACCAAGGAGCACCTCTTCAAGGAAATTGAACTGGAATCAAAACTTCAGAAAATTCTAAGACAAGAAGAGGAGGGATGGAGGCTACACTCGCGCATCTTCTGGCTCAAAGGGGGAGACCAGAACATGAATTTCTTCCAAAATCAATGCAGGGACAGACAACGATGGAATACTATAAGAGAACTCAAAACTGAAGAAGGAGCAGTCATTCAAGGGCAAGCGGCTATCAGCACACAGGTAAGGACTTTTTTTGAACACTTGTATAATGATGAGGATCCAGTCTCTCAATGCCTCATGGAAGAAATGGTCTCTGACATTCCCTCCCTTATCAGCCCTAAGGAAAAAATCAGGCTTGAATCCCCCATTTTAGAAGAAGAAGTCAAAAAAGCTATTTGGAGCCTCCACCTGGACAATGCCCCAGGACCGGACGGATTCCCTATTTGCTTTTATAGATCCTTCTGGTCCCTTATCAAGAGGGATTTGATGCGCCTTATCTCTTGGATGGAAAAAGGTAACATGGGGGGAGCCACTAACTCCACCTTCCTGGCCCTGATCCCTAAAGAGTCCAATCCCACTTTCATTAAAAAATTCCAACCCATCTCTTTATGCAGCGCATCCTATAAAATCTTCTCAAAAGTGTTGTCCTTGAGACTCAAGCAAATGATTCCTTCCCTTATCTCTCCTAATCAAGGTGGCTTTATATCAGGCAGGAAAATCAGTGACCCTATTCTCTTGGTTTAGGAAGTGATCCATTCCAGTATCAAAAGGAGTGATCCCGGAATGGCTATTAAGCTGGACCTGGCCAATGCTTTTGATAGATTGAGACACTCCTTTATCATTATGGTTCTGGAAAGATTTGGGTTTCCCTCTGTTCTCATCAGCCAAATACAAGCTTGCATAACTTCTCCTTGGATAGCACCTCTCATCAATGGCAGACCCTCAGAGTTCTTCAAAGCCTCCTACAGGGTGAGACAAGGATGCCCGCTATCCCCTTTTCTTTATATCCTAGTTGCTGATTCCCTTAGCAGAAGACTGCTTAGACTCCAATCCGAAGGATATCTTCTGGTCCTTTCCTATCGAAATGGAGTCTCTCCCATCAATCATGCTTTGTTTGCGGATGACACTATCTTTCTTGGAATAGCTTCCACCCAAATTGCCAGGAACTTTCTCAGCCCCCTTGAAATTTTTCTCCAATCCTCAAGAAGTTCAGCAAATTTGAACAAATGCCAAATATATGGATGGAATTTCCCTATAACAACTCTCCGCAGCATATCCCAAATCCTTCAAATCAAAGCCAATCCTAATTGGACCCATTTTACCTATCTGGGTATCCCCGTGGTTAAAAAATCCTTGACTTCCTCAATGTGGAACTCGATCGTTCAAAAAATTAAGGACAAGATTCAATCCTTGGGATCGAAATGGCTAAATTTAGTAGGGAAGACTGTTCTAATTTAGTCCATCCTCTCCTCCTATCCCATCTACACAAGTTTAATGGTCCTTGCTCCCAAGAATATCATCAACAACATTGGTAAGGAAATTAGAAAATTCTTATGGCAGGGAGGGAAAGTTTAGACTAAGAAGTTCCATCTGGTAAAGTGGGACACGATCAAACGTGCCAAAAGTAAAGGCGGCCTAGGCATTAGAGACCCTAAGCACATGAGCAAAGCTATGGGAGCCAAAATGATATGGAGACTGGTTACGGGAAGAAAGGAATGGTGGAAGGAAGTCATCAGAAAAAAGTATATTAGAAGGCCCAGGTCAAAAATGATGGACAACGCATGGATAGGTAAAGGAACCTCTCTATGGAAACTATGCAAAGCATCCTTTAACACAATCATTGAAGATTGCTACTGGATTCCAGGGAATGGGAAAAGAATTAATGTCTGGAACATCAACATCTTAGGATAGCCCCCTTGCTCCTTGCTGCCAGGAATGATTCCTCTATCTGATTGGGCGAGGGAGCAGGGGATTAACACTCTTTATGATCTCTGTCACATACCCCAATTTTGTAAAATAATGTTAATTATTTTAATTACATTTCCTAAGACATTATGTTAAATTTAATGTAAAGTAGGAACTGATGACTCAGCAGAGTCAAAAGAAGCGGAATGTAATTCTGAATATTTTATTATTAATATATAAAAAGTGGAGACAACAGCATTGGGAGAGCTGTTAATAAGAGGTTACTAGTCAAACTGGTGGATGGAACTAGGTGGAGGGAAAAAGAAAAGTGGTAGCATCCTCAAACACTTCCTAAGTTGCAGGTGGCAACTTGCCTACATTTGGGGTCATGATCCCCCAAGAAAGTGGGATCAGAGCAGGTGGCTCAATAAATGACAACTACCCCAAAAAGACCTAGGCAATCTTTTAAAAGTACCCAATGAATAGAGCTGAGAATGCTCAGATATTTTCTAGAGAAGAATCATTCAGGTGGAATACTATTCAGGAAATTCATTGGGGTTTTGACATGTGGTATCAGAGCCAAGTTCAAATACTAGGCCTTGATGTGGCCCAACTAGTTTCTGTGGAACAGTAAAATAATATACTAACCTATTTTCTGTTTTATGTAAAGAACAGAAAATTTCTTTTTTAGAAAAATTAACAGGCAGGTATGGAGAAGATAGGAGAATATGCTTAGGAGGAGTCCCCAAACACAGAGACAATGCAATTGTCCAGAGAACCTATGTTAGAACAGGTAACTACTCACTCCTCAGAGCTGATGTAGACTATAAAGGATTTGAAGATTGAAATGGAATCAATCAAGAAGGACAATGAAAGGATTTTGAAGACTCGGGAAGAGTTGAACCAAATTCTGATGGAAAAGTTCCAGATTGAAGGAAGGAGCAAAAGGTCAGAATCTGAGGAGGTTAGTCATCAAAGAAAGTCTAAAAAGGTGAAGCTGGTGAAAACTGACAGCAGTTCGTCATCTGAAGGGTTCAGTGAACAACAAAGCTATCACACTACTAGTGACAGTAGTGAGGCTGAGTTGTATGACATAAAGAAGAAGTACAGACCATATGAAGAGATTTTCGGGGAGTTAAAAAAAATAAAGCCCCCAACTTTCAACGAAGAAACCAAAAAAAGGGAAGAAGCAGAGTCCTGGTTATCTGGGATGAAGAAGTATTTTCAGCTATACAACTATTCAAATCAGCTGAAGGCAAGAATGTAAATCTATAATCTCTCTGGAAAAGCAGACATATGGTGGCAAGATCTGAAGAGAGTTAAGGGTATCAAGGAAAAAGAAGTTATCTTGAGTACCTTTAAAAGGTACTTCAAGAAGAAATTTCTGTCCGAACAATATTATGAAGATAGAGCTAAAGAATTTTACGAATTGAAGTTAGGTTCAATGACTATGAAGGAGGTTACTAAAAGACTGTAACCATGCTAAGAAAAGAATATTTCTGGCCTAATATGAAATCTGAAGTAGCTGAATACATAGCTAGATGTTTGGACTGTCAACAAGTGAAAATCGAACACCAACATCCAGCTGGTTTATTGCAGCCTTTGCCTATTCCTAGTTGGGTTGGGAAGTAATCAGCTTAGATTTTATTACTGGATTTCCCAGAAATCAGATTCAGAATGACTCAATTATGGTGGTGGTAGATAAATTAAGCAAAGCAGCACATTTCATTCCTGTTAAAACTACTTACAAAGCTGCCAACATAGCTGACATATTCTTAAAGCAGATTTTTCGGTTACATGGAGTACCGAAGGTTATCATTTCAGACAGGGATCCTAAATTCACAGGGAATTTCTGGAAGTCCTTATTTAAGGGATTAAATACAACACTGAACTTCAGTACCTCCTTCCATCCTCAAACAGATGGGCAGACAGAGAGAGTAAATCAGGTGTTGGAGGATTTATTAAGGATGTATGTTAAAGATCAGCCAGGTAAGTGGGAAGACTACTTGCATCTAGCCGAGTTTGCATATAACAATAACTATCAGTCATCAGCCAAGTTTAGTCCATTTGAAATTTTGTATGGACGCAAATGCAACACTCCTATCTCCTGGAATAATCCAGTAGATAGATTGGTGTTAGGACCAGAATTATTGAAAGAAATGGAAGAGATTGTGAAACAAGTGCAGGAAAATTTGAAGGTGGCACAGGATTGTCAAAAGAGCCAAGCAGATTTGAAAAGAACTCCCAAAGAGTTCCAGGTAGCTGAGCACATGTTTATAAAGGTAAGACCAAAGAAAATCTCCCTAAGACTGGGGAGTTGTGCAAAACTAGCACCATGTTACTGTGGTCCGTTTGAAATTTTATCTAGAATTGGTCAAGTTGCATATCATCTAGCATTACCACCTAACTTGAAAGTGCATAATGTTTTCCATATCTCTGTTTTGAAAAAGTATGTTCATGATGCTACTCATGTGGTTGATTGGAATGTTGTACAGGTGGAACCAGAAGGAGAAATTCTGGTGGAACCGGACTGTATCCTCGGGAGGAGGGAAATTACTCTATGGAACCGCACCATTGGATAGGTGAAGGTGCAATGGAAGCACCTTAGTCCTGAAGAGGCTACTTGGGAACTGGAAACTAAGACGTGGGAGGCATACCCGAATCTGTTCCAGGAGGTTGCAGAGGACGAATAATAAGTAACATCGAGGATGATGTTACATTTTAAGGGGGTGTGTATGTCACATACCCCAATTTTGTAAAATAATGTTAATTATTTTAATTACATTTCCTAAGACATTATGTTAAATTTAATGTAAAGTAGGAACTGATGACTCAGCAGAGTCAAAAGAAGTGGACCGTAATTCTAAATATTTTATTATTAATAAATAAAAAGTGGAGACAACAGCATTGGGAGAGCTGTTAATAAGAGGTTACTGGTCAAACTGGTGGATGGAACTAGGTGGAGGGAAAAAGACAAGTGGCAGCATCCTCAAACACTTCCTAAGTTGCAAGTGGCAACTTCCCTACATTTGGGGTCATGATCCCCCAAGGAAGTGGGATCAGAGCAGGTGGCTCAATAAATGACAACTACCCCAAAAAGACCTAGGCAATCTTTTAAAAGTACCCAATGAATAGAGCTGAGGTTGCTCAGATATTTTCCAGAGAAGAATCATTCAGGTGGAATGCTATTCAGGAAATTTATTGGGGTTTTGACAATCTCTCTCTGTGGGACATGAAGGGCTAATGGACATGCTGGAAAGAACTATCTCCTCCAGCTCATCTAGCCAACGCTGCAGCCTCCTTTCTCTCATCTCTCCATGGCTTATCCCCAATGTGAGTCATAGCCAAAGATCTCTTTGGATGGGGTAAATCAGGGCAGTACAATGTTAAAGAGGGATATAAGAAAATAACCATGGAATCAAATATGGCAGAGAGACTATGGAAGAAGGTGTGGCATTCTGATAGTATCCCTAAAGTTAATAGCTTCACTTGGATTCTCTTGCATAACAAGCTATTAACAGCTGAAACCTTAAGTAAAAGAGGCATTCTTGTCCCCTCTTAATGTGCCCTATGTAATTCAGCTGAAGAGACTTCCAGTCACATTTTTCTTCAATGTAAAGTCTCCCTCTTAGTTTGGAGGATCGTTCTCCCTCCGGATTTTGGACAAGACCTCCCAGGCACTGTAGTTCAGCTCTTCAAAGAATGGTCTAACCATTTTCCTAGTTCCTTAAGCAAGAAACCAATCTTAAGCCACCTTTGGGCATCTATCCCAAAGAACCTTTGTTGGCAACTTTGGCTAGCTAGGAATTGTGCCATCTTCAAGGAGCAAAAAGCTGTCCCGACCTATATAGCTGCTAAAACTATAGGGATGATAGTTGAAAAGTTTTCCTGAAATAACATTTGCTTTCCCTCGCAAGAGTCCATCCCTGAACCTTATTCTTCTTGGTGCAAAAACTTCCTAAAAGAGAGGAGCTCCCCTCAGTCCAAAATCATCACATGCAGAGCAAGCCAACCTAGCTGGCCC
>LPNX010911187.1:53072-95605 GCA_001517045.1 Pseudotsuga menziesii | reverse complement strand
GGACATGTACAAATTGGAAACCAACTAGGGTTTCATGAACACCAATTTGCATGCTATCACTAGGGTTGACAAGTTATGACATGGAACTAGGGTTTAGTGGGAAATTTACAATATTTAACATTAGTGGTTTATTGCATACAAAAAACCCCACTACTTTTACCAGTAAGTAATATCATATTCGTGCGAAAAAAACATATCCTGATACATTTTATGTACAAAACTTATAAAATATAAATATAGTTAGCAAGACATGGGTTAAGGAAATTTCCCTTTTCAAGTCCCTCATCTTTGCATGGAATTCCTCTTCCACATAACAGCTGGTTCGACTTCATGGTCTTTTCTACTTCTAGGCATGCAATTCTTGAATTTGTCCATATTGATAGCAACATTTTTTTGTCAAACAACCACTAGTAATTTTATGCTCCTCATTCAAGCTCTGGTGATTCTCCCTTGTTCCCTGCTAGATAAGCTTCCCAACGCCTATCCACATGCTCCATTCTGACTTCGGGTGTGAAAATCACACTACTTTTAACATGATGATTTTCACCAAATGTCTACACTATTACACATAACTATATTCTAGTATGAAATGCCAACTTCAGCCACCTGTAGGAGAAAATATAGGAAGATTCAGGAAAAATTTTCTATCGGGAAAAGTTAGTCTATACAACAAGGAACACCCAGTAACTTGCATATTTTTTTTTCGATGCACCATTCATCTTTTAGGAATTCTGGGTTTGACTGATTTGCCCAAACCTAGAATTTTCTTCCTTTTCAGCACTGAAAATCCACTGGAAACTGCTGAAAACCCCACTGAAAAAGTTGTTGAAATCCACTGAGAAATCCCACTTGAAAACTGAAAATTTTCTTTTGTCGTATCGGGTCTCTTCCCAACTAAAATTTCAACATATCGAGTCCTTAGTTGACTACACTTCCGACACTTCGGCGGTCTGATCTTCATCCTTCTTCTGACCCTCATCGGCAGTCTAATCCACTAAATTTTTCGACATTTCAAGCCAATATTCCTTTGGCTTCCAACGTATCAGCAAATCAATATTCTAAAGTTTTTCGATGCTCCCAACACTTCAAAAAAACTTCTTCCTTCATCTGCTGCCGAATCAGCTGCTCAGTCAGCTAAATTTCTCCGATGTTTCAGCTTCCTTCAGGAGATCCTTGTCGACACTTCGACTCCACTTCAACGATCAACTTTCGATGATCTCAACACTTAGAATTTTTTTGAAATTTAACCCACATCGGCTCAAACATGTATTGTCTGTCGCCGCCGTTGCGGCTCAAACCTGCCAACCCAGCCGACGTATTGGCTCCATCATCGTTTTCCTGCTGACGTATTAGCACCTTCATCATCTTTCTTTTGCTGTCATTGCGGCGCCTTCAAGCTTTTCTAGCTGGTTCATCTACTCAGACTTCCTCTATCTCTCGCCACCACTGGGGTCTGTATCGGAGGGTCTTTCGACTAAGCCATCCGATACATCAGTTGAACTTCTGTCTAAGCCATCCAACGATCTAACGATCTTGACACTTAGAAAGTTTTTGAAAAATTTTCCTCCCTCCGCGGGTTCTTCGTCGGCTGTGTCTCGGCTTGGCCCAGCCAAGACCGTCGGCTTCTCTCCGTCAAAACCTTCAGCTCCTCTCCACTGAAACCACCGACAATTCCCAAACTTGAACAAATTTCTGAAAATTTTCATTTCACGGGTTCCCATCGGGTGGAATTCCATATAGGCTATCCAATGCATCGGATGAGCTTCCAGTTAAGTCCTCCGACATATCAGATGGGCTTCAGCCTAAACCATCTGATGTTTTTTTCACACTTAGAAAACTTTCTTGAAATTCTTGAAATTTTTCCTGTCATTCTCAGATTTTCTCATTTCTCTTCCTGCTGCACAGAGGGAAACCTGCCTCTGTCAATGATTCTCACAGCCCATTGAGGCCCACATTGCAACATGAGCTCTGATACCAATCCGTAACATCCCCAACCCTCCGACTGGCGAAGAGGACACTACCACACTACGATCTAACCAATGCAACTAGCCCCATGGACATGTACATACATGTAATATTGAAATAAAATGCTTCGAAGTAAACATGCAGAGATGCATAATTATTCAACATACAATGGAAGCAAAACCATACATTCAAGCATTCAACATGTTCATCATAATTCATTAGACATCAAATATAATTGCAGAGATGAAATAGACAAGAATACTTATCTTTGAACGAAGAATTCATCCCACAACCAGCTACGTTGATGCAACGTTCCACCCAACCATAGGCTAGTGTGCTCCTTACTCTCTCAGCAACACTGCCACCCCCAGGATGGGCATGATTCTCCAAGGAATAAGGAACAAGCAGGCTTACACAAAGCCAAGGATACATAAATCAGCCAAGCCAAGGAGCTGGTAAATCTGAATGCTAACTGGTGAGCTCATTGAAGAGCTAAGGACACCTACACCAGAACTAGCCTGACTTCTAGGACACCCACACACACCTAACACAAGGAAATCAATCCCTTCTTTGCTACACAGTCCCTCAGGCCCTGACCTCCCTTCCTGTGCTATTTAGAGGTTGTGGAGAAGAAATCTATCCCTCTAGATCTTCCTGTGTGGCTCCAAAACACATCAGGTTTATCAAGCAAACCAAGCCTTCATTCCCACTCCAACATAGTCAGAGGACCAACCACTGCATATATGCAGCAAAACAAGCAATTCATAGCTTGGGTAGGGAAATCTGATCCCTGAGTCATTCTTGGCCCTATCATGTCCAAAATGACTCAATAAGAAACCACAACAACCAACAATGAAAATGAACCCACAACAAACAAAATCGTGGGGAAAACAACAACCCCGATCTCAACACTCGAGCAATGGGAAAATACACAGCCTGGAGTTTGAAAAGGAGATCCGGTTCCCAGCCTGGACAGAGGGGCATACACACAAAAACACAAAATTGGTATGGAAAATGCACACACACCTAAGAACATCAATGGATCATTCACTAATACCACAAACTTTAGACACACAGCAGAAATCATTCCCCAGAGGCCACTCTTCCAGCTCACTGCGTGAGGAAAAAACAATCCCAGCCTGTGTGAGAAGAGAAGAGAACGATTGTCCCTACATGAGGATGGGCAAAAAATGGAAGAATGAAGAATGGGAGAGAGTGGAGTCGTGCTTTCCCTGCCCATGTGAAGTGAAGGAGTCTGCTGGTGGAGTGTGTGTGTGGGAAAGGACTGACAGTCCTGCCACCCACCACTACCTAGCAATAACTACCTAACTAAGAACAACAGTTTTAAATGTGGTAGTTGGCTGATGAGACAAGGAAAGGTGGGTAAGTCAAAAGGGTGGGTGACAACTAAATGGATTCAATAGCTGACACATGGCTTTTCCCCATTGGCCCAAGGTTTAATAATTCCCCCTCCTTATCTTTAGGAAAATCATGCCCTTTTCATCATGGTTGCATTGACATAGCTGGTTGGGGTTCATTTTAATTAAAGTGCATATTTACATGATGTCGAAACTATAATGTGCCAAATAGCATGATATACCATCGGCAACGATCTCAACCGTTGAAACATAACACAACCAAATCGATGGTGGGGCTTTTGCCTTTAGCTCCACACCACAATTAATTACAATATATACATCATGTACATTTTAATGCAAACGGTGTCAAAACCAGGGTATTACAAAGATCAATGGATATATATACATACACTATTAATATTTAATAATTAAAACTAATGTATAGTTAACATGTTATGTGTTTTAAAAACATTAAAATAAATATACTTATAACAATTCTAATATAAGTTGGTGACAAAATAAATGTTGTAATTAAATAATGAATTTGGAATTTTGGTTTTGAACTTTCTCAATATTTATTACGTAAATTCGGCCTAGATATTAATGGATTTCAACATTATATACATCCGGAGTAGAAATGGATGGATGTGAATACATCAAGGTAAATCTATGTTGCAGATTAAAATAAGTTGTTCTCTTTATGTTTTTTATCGGATTTTAGGGTTGGATAGCTGGGTTTGACTTAAGAATTTGCACAATTATTGTGTAACAACTTGAACATAAGCTACAGAATAAAAAATTTCTGAACGAAAATTGTCATGGTTTAATAAACACTGAAACGAGGAATTTTGGTCTCATCCTAATCTTAAGCATTTCAAAACATAAATTGTTTGAGATCATCATAATATTCCATGAAAACATTTCAAAACATTATTCATTGTCAAAAATACATCACAATATATTAATAGTCACCATAGATTAACTTAATATAGCTGTGTAAACCCTTCATTACAAATTTTTTCATCTCTATCTAGAGAAGTCCTTCCATCAAACCCACGACTAATTTAGATTACACTGTAGTTATTGATCAGGTGGGATAATGACTGATTGATTAAATAGCATCCAACAATGATATTCAACAACAATAAATGCACTTCTACCAAGAAAGAAATGCATTATTTCCAAATTAATTATTTATTGATGGTGCCACGTTAAATTTTAATTTATTTTTAATGTCATGGCCATACTTCTTATTTCGATAGAATTGCCACTCAAAGATACACCTTCACATGAAAATACATATTGTTATACTAAAAATTAAATTAAACTATTATTATTACGTTACCAAAAATATTGTTTAACTTAAATTCAAATATTTCCAATGAAAACATTAAAATGCTAAATTAACTAAATTTGTAATTTGAAACATTTCACCCTTACAAATTTATAAAGAAAAACATGTTATTTTTTAGATTCTTAACTAAAATTACAAAAAATAAATAATAATTAATAATCGATCACTATCTTAAAGTAATTTTGAATTTGGAAATGGGTATCTATTGGAAGATTTATATCTATGGAGTTAAATTCTCTACTCATTTTTCCTGACCCTGAACTCTGGCCGGGAGGATATTAAAGCGACAAAATGGGTTGTCAAATCTTTTTCCAATAATCCCCTGCCAAACTATCGTTGTGGGATTGCATATGGAAATAAGCATCTCCAAGTGTTTGAAGGAGCTTTTCGTTCCACTTTCCAATAGCGGATAATTTATCCAGAAGAAGGTTGTTACTTCCTGGGATAGGCACCCGAAATTAGGATGAAAACCAGATTAGTGTACCAATTTATCATAATAGGGTAGGTGTCATTGTTCATATTACATTATTCAGAGAGCCAGACATTTTCCTGTCAGGCATAAACATTGAATAAAACCATATACAGTATGTAATCAACAAACCAACATACTTTAATTATAACTACGTTTATTTAGAACTATTCACGATTAGGTTTACAATGAGACGGTATTCCAACCCTACAAGTGTAGTTGTATCTCTTTATTTTCCATTTCTCTGTCGATTCCAACAGTTGCAAGTTGAGTTATTGTTATGTTATTTATGTAAATAATCGACTTCATGAACCCAATTTAAGTGTTATGTATTATGGTACAATTCTCCCAATTCTCCATTTTCTGAGACTGTAAAATTGTCAATGCTCTACATATTACATTAATAATAACAAAGGATATCTTCTAACTCATTCATCTGTGCGGCCCAACGAAACACTTCTAATTCAACATTTATTGAACAATCTGATGGATAGAAGGGCATATTCCACTGGGGAAATGATAGCTCATTCAAATCAAATAAATTATCATGTAAATTAGTTGTATCACCTGCAATATGATCAATATATAGCCGAAATTCCTCTTCTTCTAAACTCGATTGGGAGAAAGTAGTTGTATTTCTACCTCCTTCAACAAGATTAAGATCTTCAATCGCAAAAGAAATGTGTTATGTATATTCTTTATTATTACATGATTTGAAGGTGTTGGGCTTAGGGAAAGATAGGAAGAATTCAGTAATAATGATGCCCAAATTTGAAAAGAGTCAGGTCACAAGAAGTAAAAGCAGATGCGACAAAAGTATAGAAGGAAGAACATAAGAAGGAAAAGAAGGAAAAGTAGCTACGACAGAAGAAGACGTGGAAATAAGGAAGGACAAGGTATAAGAAGTAGTGAGGAAGGAAGATGTGATAGAGAAGGAACAAAAACAAGCAAAGAAGAAAGAGATAAGGAAAGAAGAAACTAAGGAGAGTTCATGAAAGAAGATAGTTTGCGACGGAAGAGAAACAACGATAGAAGGAAAGGATGTGAAAAGGAAGGAAGTAGCGCAGTTAACCATGTTAGAGGACATGCAGTGGCACAATGGATCGAAAGATACATTTCAGAAAGATCATGGGTACGAGGTCAACTAGAGTCAGCGAAAGTTGCACGTATGAAAGCATCTTTGTAAGTAGGTTCATTAGTTCCTATTGACATGTGTCGATAGAATAGGAAAGACAACCTATTGGTTAATTGTATGAAGTCAGCTAAAAGTGACATTTAAGAATCTATAAAAGGAGGAACCCAAGCTATATGTAGTTTAAACACTCTTTATTCGTTTTGAGCCTCTGGTCATTTTAGCTCTTGGAGAATTACCTCTTGGTCAGTTAGCTACAGCTCATGTGTTAAATTTTGTAAGTTGTATTGTCTGTTAGTTTTCTAAGTGTGTCTAGTCATAAAGAAGAGTTGAATAATCTGCAACTGAGTGCGCAGAAGTGTAGAAGGGTTGAGTCGATCTAGGCTATGTACGGATCACTAGTAGAGTCAAGTAGAGAAAGAGTAGCGATAGAAGACCAGAGAGAATCAGAGGAGGAAGAATTTTGTATAGATAAGAAGGAAATATCTAGAATAGAGTCTGCAGCTTAGTGCGTAGACGAAAGGTTGCCATATATTTCTCATGCTAGATGAAGAACGTTTTTGTGGTTTTTCCCAGATGGGTTTCCACATTAGATATTGTGTTGAGTGTGTTTGATTCAAATAAATATGTGACTATGAATGTGTGTTTATGTATTTTCTTATGAATGAGTTTATATGTAGTTTTCGCACTGTTATCATTGAATGTATTTAAGCTACATCAGGTTTGTTTTTATAATACCTATCGAAGGATGAGTAGTCTCACAGTATAATTGTGTTTAATAAGTATAAATGCCCCACCCATCAGCTTTTGTTAAGCTCCTTGGTCGAATATCAAGGGGCATGAAATCGCCCACCCAACTATGGAAACCTGGTTCTGGAAGCTACTCATAGAAAGATATCTTGGGTGAGACTGCATCTGCATCGCAGGTGCTGCTAACTCAGCCTTACTCTGTCGGGTCGATATCATAGGATTTGTTGCCTGCAAAGAAGGGACTAAACCTGAGTCAAGAGAGTTCAATGCCAACAAATGGTTCTAATCTCATCTATTAATGACTATACTGTTCGCTTTGCTACGAAGGTATTGTCATGTAAAATGTTGCATAAGCTGCAACTGAACCAATGTACTGTGGGTGCAGTTGCTCTAGCTGAAATATGCATCGAGGGATTTCTGATTAACTAGTCACAATTCCTATTGAATGAATTGCTATAAGATGCATCTATTTTGTAGGAAAGATGTAAACCTTTCTACTATTCCCAGTTGTTAATTTTGATTTCATTTGTTGTCTGGTCTGACCCACCAAACTACCATTCCATGGATATTGTTGTAATCTCACAGATCACATAAGGTTACCAATAATACACACTAAAACATATATATAAAACAGAGACAAGAGATAAGAACAAATAGGTGAATAAACAGATTATATTATACGAATGAGTCCATACAACAAAGAGAACTGAACTGAGTTCTCATCTGGCTCAACGGCCTAATATATATGATTACAAAACGGTTACAAAATAACTACCTATCGGTTTGGTGAACTAACACGACCTTAGGTGGCCAACCTAATCTCTAGTTTAGTTGGCTGATCGACTAAGTCGGCTATCCTTCAAGTCAAATTATCGACTTTCTCCTTCTACATCTCCCCCACGAACAAAACGTTTCTTCGTCCCAAAGAAACAGGGAGGTAGAAAATTCTTCATGGTCTCAATAGTTATTGCAGTGGGCTATGAAGTCTGATGGTCAGTCTTTCTTGTACGCAGACTTCTACAATGGCTAGGGCTGTTACTGCGAGGTGATGTTCGAAATTTGTCCAAATCTGCAAAATTTTCTGGATGTCGATGGTGAGTGTGGTCAAGCCTGATAAGATCGACATCTTCTTTGAAATGGAGACTTCATCTATCCTCTC
This sequence comes from Pseudotsuga menziesii, assembly GCA_001517045.1. Taxonomy (NCBI): domain Eukaryota; kingdom Viridiplantae; phylum Streptophyta; class Pinopsida; order Pinales; family Pinaceae; genus Pseudotsuga; species Pseudotsuga menziesii. The sequence goes on along the minus strand of LPNX010911187.1, from coordinate 87,418 downwards.
CATGTTGGGACCCATAAACTGGTCCTTCTCTTCTACAGTCTCGATAAGTCATTTCATTGGTGGGCAGATGATGTCAACTTTCTCCAAGTTAGGGAGAGCTTGTTGTACCCACTGATGTGCTTCCCTTTCTAGTTTCTACAGTTTGGCAGTTTCAAGCACTATTTGTTCTTCTATTGTTGTTTTGAGTGCTTCCTCAGTGGTTTTTCTTTTTCTAATGCTTAAATCCCTTGTCGAGTCTGTCGAGTCTGCTGATATACTTTCCCATAGTAATTAGGCCAGTATCTTAGTATTTCCTCAATTACGACAGACTCCTCCATATGATCCTACAGCACTTTATAGGCTTCAGAAAAGGTAGTGTGCTATGCCAGTAGGAGTCGGGTAGTTTCCTATTTTTGTTCGTCCTTTATTTCCTGAATATGAGATGGGAGTGTCGACACCATACTCTCAAATAGCTGACATGCCCTTTCGAGTGGTTTGTCTGTGTCGACCTCTATGGGGCCCTACATGACGGATTGGGCCAGATGCATGCATTTGTCGAGGAACTCGACCTCGTCTGTATTTTTGTCATTGAGTTCCTTATTTCTTTTCTCATTCCTCATCTTTGCTTCACTTGCTAGGGTTTTGAGGAGTTGTCCTAACTCTGTGTTGGTCAGGGAGCTTGCATCCTTGAATCTAATTTGGACCTTTGAAGGCTTTCCATGATGCTCCTTTTTCTATTTCTACTTCCTCTTCTTATGCTTTTCTTTATCTGCTTCCTGTGTACCTGCAACAGTCGAGGTGGGATCTTTGGTTTGTGGGATAGAGGCCGATGGTTTCTCTGGTTGGGGAGGTGGGATGAATACCACCTTTGGTTGTTTGGATGTAGCTAGTTGTGGTGGGCATTTCTCTGATTCAGGGGGTGGTGGTGGTGGTGGAGATGGTGGTGGTGGTGATGGAGTTTGCGAATGGTCGGGGGTGAGTGGTTTGGGGGAAGTGTGGGTGAGTGGTGGATTGCCGGGTCAAGGGGGCAAGTCTACGTCGGAGAACATTTAGTTAATTTGTTCGGTTATGTCCTCCTCAGTTTCTTCTCCTTTAGTTGGTGTAGTGGCTGGTAGGTCATCTTGGGGTATGGTCGGTGTGATAGTCGAGGACTGATGTGTAATCACTTCATCTTCCTTGTTGGGATTTCTCTCGAAAGTTGATGTAATGGTTGCAAAGTTTCTGGACTGTGCGTCCTATCTTGGTTGGTATCCTCCAGTCGTGAAGAGAGGTGCTTTTGTAGAGATCTTGTGTGCTGACATAAATATGTCAGGCAGTTTCTCAATGAATGCCTGCAAATCTCTATCATTGTCGAACTTTGATTTCACAGCCTCCATCATTGCACTTTTTCATAAGTCGAGGGGGCTTACTGATCACGGTGCTGGTACTTGTTCATTAGTTATTTTCATTGGTGATGGGGGTGGAGGCATTGAAACAAGGTCGACAATGTTTTCAGGAGTCATTGTAGTCTTAGCTTTATTCGGTCGACCTGCTTGTGCTCCCGCATCAATGAATCTCTAGAATTGGGTTTCGACCGGCACCTTGTTTGCTGCGACATCCTCTATGATGTCGAGGGCCATGGCTACCAGTTCCTCCTCATCTTCTGATGAGTCAGCAAGGATAAGCTTGCGCGTACCTTTACCTTCTTATTTTTGTTGTGTTTTGAGCTTCTTCCTAGCCGCTGCTATCTCCTTTGACAATTTTTGAATAATTCCTTTTGTAACAGCATAATCAGGGTTTTCTGGCTCTATCTCCCCCCTTAGCTCCTGGGTCGGGATGACACTTTCTGTAGCTAGGGGAATTACCTGTTGCTGTGGCTCTATGGTTTGGGGTTCTTCCCTCTTTGCAGTTGGAGGTTTGATTGTTATTTGTAGTCAGCCGGTGTGTTCAACCGGTGTCTCCTCCAACACAAAGGTGCTGATATAGAGGTTGAGCTCATAGTCTTCCTCTTTTTCCTGGTATGTGAGTGGCTCCTCGATCGAGAAGTCGATCTACTTTGCTACTGATGGTACTAGTATTTTTTTTTTGGCTTGTCGAGACAGTTCCTAAAATATTTGGTCGACAAATGGATAGTAGTCGAGGGCTTTGGCATTTGAATTGTCACCCTGCATGTACCACACCGAGGTATGGTCAAGCTCCAGCTGGATGTGGGAGTTCATTGGTATATTTCTTTGGATGTTTTGAGGAACCCTCCATCTAGTCATGCAGACTTTGAGTTGTTGAAACTAGTTCTCCAACAGGAATTTTCCTCTTTCAAGTTCCTGTAATGTCCCTCTATGGGAAAATGGTTTAAATCTCCACATGTCAAACTTCGACGATTCCTGAAAGATTGGACTCCCCTCTGGGTAGATGTGGTACATGAAAATCCATAAGATGAGGGAGGGGAACTTGATGATTCCCCCCACTTCTTAACATCTTTCACAGATGGTATTCACCATGTCGACGACATATTCAGCCCATCTGTATATTCGTCCATTGGTGGCAATGGTGTCGATAGCTTCTAGCATGTCCAACTTAAGGTCACTGCCTCAACCTGCTAGCGTGAGTGTTATTGCAATTATTTTGGCCACAATCTATGGCATTTGGGTTGTGATTTGGCTAATCATCAACCCCTTGGAGTTCTTACTTGAAGATGACCCAGTGAGCTCTTCGACCAATCCTTCTTTGATTTTGAATGGTATGAGGTTTCCTTCATTAGAGAGACCAGTCAGCTTGGAGATGACTTTTCCAAAGATGTTGACCGGCTGGTTGAAGTAGAATCGACCATTGTGATATTGGCTGATGATGAATTTGATAGAAGTTTCCTTCATGCCACCAAAGCTGGCCATAAGTGGTGCGTTGGCATAGCCGAAGATAGTGTTGTGTTTGATTTTCTCTACTACTTGAGTGGCCTTTTTGTTGACAAAGGACCATTCATGCATTTCAGTCCATATTTTTTGCCATGAGCCTTCCTGTACTTTGGTGTTTTTGATGTTTTTCAACCTGAGGACTAAAGGTGTATTCGCGGCTTGTATTTCCTTGGCTTTGGTCGAGGCTCTAGTTTGTTTGGGGGCCATTGTGTCAGTTTGGTGGTCAATTTCACTAAGGGGTTCTCAGCTTTTAGTCCACTGGATGCTCTGATGCTCTCTCTGTATGGATTGCAGTGAATGATCCTTCGGCGATCCAGTATTTATAGGCGATGTTGTGGATGTGTGCGTCGATGGGTGTATTAATGGCGGACGTGATGTTCCAATTGGAATACTTGAGTGTGCGTTAATGGCGAATTGCTTTTGGCACTCGATGTCATGAGTGTGTGATGGGACTATCGAGGTCGTCGATCAATGTTAGTTATGAGAATGGTCAATGGGAGTGGCCGGTCGATGGTGTTATGTCGATGGGCATAATGTCGATTGTCGAAATGGTTATTTCCTATCATAGTTTTTTGTCTGTAGGGTATTAGTTTTCTTTTTTATTTTTTTTTAGGTTTTTATGGCTTTGGTTGATGGTTATGGTCATTATATAATTTTTTTTTATAGTTTCTGTAGTGTTTTAGTCGGGCTCCATTAACGATCTTCTGAAATACTATGTCCTGTAACATACTTAGTCACACTGATATGTTGGGATGTATTTCTTTGACAATTTAAGGTCCCATCCATTATGTGTGGAGATTTTTAGGTTTACCTTTTACCCGAATATTGTATAGTAAAGCAAGGTCTCTGACCAACAAGTTTTTGTTCTTGATGTTGCACTTGTGCCATGCTTTTTGTTGTTGTTTCTGGATTTCTTGGTGTTGTATTGCCATGAGTCAGTGCTCTTCCAACTTGCTGAGTTGCAATAGTCAATCCTTCCTTCCTTGTTTGACATCGACATGTAGTATTTCTACGATGATAGGTGTCTGTTGCTAGAAGTGTAGAGGAACTACTGCTTCTTGTCCATAGACTAGTCGAAAAGGAGTTTGGTTGGTCGATCATTTATGTGCTATTCTCTATACCCATAATATTGCAGGTATTTTCTCATCCCAGTCATCCTTATCAGCATTACATATTTTGGTTAGTCCTCTTTTTAATGTTTTATTGAATGCTTTAATTGCCCCATTCGACTGAGGATAGTATGCTATACTTCGACGATGGTCAATTTGGAATTGGTCGATTAGGGTTTTGATATTTCTATTGATGAAGTGTGTTCCCTGGTCGCTAATAAAGGTTAGTGGACATCCAAATCTAGTGATGATATTCTCATAGATAAACTTAGTAGCTATCTCACTAGAACATATGTTGACTGGTTCAGCTTCTACCCATTTAGTGACATATTCAACTGCAGTAATGATATACCTTGCACCTGTTCTTTTCGCTGGTATAGGAAATGGTCCTATGAATTCTATGGCCTAGATTTCAAATGTCAAACTTGGGTTTATTGATATCAAAGGAATTTATGTGTTAGGAAGGGGTCAACCTAGTCGTTGACATCTGTCACATCGACTAACAAAATTTTTGTAATCTTTGTGGAGTGTCGGCCACCATAATCTTGACTATTGAATTTTCTTTGTAGTTGTGTCCACTTGATAATGTCCTCCTGCAGGTCCATAGTGTGCTTCATGCATAATGTTGTCTTGTTCATGTTCTAGTACACACCTTCTGAGGATGTCATCTAATCCCATTTTGTATAAAAATCCATTGATAAGACTGTATGGTGCATCCTTCATAGCTAAGATCTATTTTTTCTTGGTGCTCATACCTTCTGGTGCATGTCCATCTTCTAAGAATTGACCTATTTATTCTAGTTCTACTGGGACTGCTTCTATCTGAAATAAATGTGCATCAGGTAAGTCATCGTCAACTCCTATTAGTTCTTCTCCTGTGTCGATTCGGGATAAATGGTCAGGACCTACATTTAACTTGCCCAGTTGGACAACGACTTCAAACTCAAATTGTTGGAAAAGAAGTAGCTATCGACATATCCTTCCATGATGTAGGGGTTTATTGACGAGGTACTTCAGGGCCTAATGGTCTGTATAAAATATGAATGGGTTAGCTAAGAGATAATGTCGATATTTTTGTAGTGCAAAGACCATTCCTACGGCTTCTCTTTCTGTTGTCGAATAGTTTCTTTCAGCCTTATTTAATTTTCTGCTACTGTAAACTATAGGATAATCCATTCCATCATGTCCTGGTTGAGTTAGGATTACTCCTATTGCTAGGCCTGATGCATCAATATGAACATGGAATTTGACCAACCAGTTTGGAAACTTTATGATTGGAGCTTCGACGATCTTTCTTTTTAATTTTTCGAATGATATGCGGCACTCTTCTGTCCAGTTAAACTCTTGATCTTCTCTTAATAGTTCTTCAAGAGGATAGGTCATATCTGAATAATATCTTATGAATTTTCTATAATAGCCTGTGTGGCCAACACCCTGACTTGTTTTGGGTTTACTGGTGGTTTTAGGTCGAGGATAATTTTGATTTTTGAAAAGTCAACCTTAATGCCTTCCTTACAGACAATGTGCCCTAATAATATCCCTATGGGGGTCACAAATATGTATTTCTTGATTTTTAGGGATAGTTGAATCTGTCGAAATCTCTCCAACATAAGCCTGAGCCATTTGCAATGATCCTTTAACATGGAGTATATTGTCCAATCATCAAAGTATACTTCCATGGTCTTATATATATATTCTTGAAATGTTTTGAGAACAATTCGAGAGAACACTACAAGTGCATTCTTGAATCCAAAAGGCATAACTTTGTAAGCAAATGAACCAAATTCACACACAAAGGTTGTCTTCTTTTGGTCTTCTTTAGCTATTGGCACTTGGTTATAGCCTGAGAATCCATCTGTAAATTAGTAGCATTCATGTCCTGCAACTTCATTCAAGATTTCATTTACATAAGGGGTTGGAAATGGGTCTGTCAGTGTTTTTTTGTTTAGTTCCTTGAAGTCGACACAAATTCTTAGTCTGGTTGGGTCATGTTTCTTAGGTTGTACAACCATTGGACTTTCCCATTCTGATGGTCGATAGGGTAGATGATGCCTACTGCCAACATGTTATAAATTTCCTTTTTGACTATCTCCTTGTATTTGTGAGCTAGTTTATAAGGCCTTTTCTTCACAGGTCGAACATCAGGTTTAGTATCAATTTTCATCTCTCCCATTTCATGGACTAAACCTTTGAGGTCTTTATAATCTATATCAAATACATCTTAGAACTCCTTTAATAAGTTCACTATCTCTATGGTCTATTCTTCACTCCAGTAGTCACCAATCTTTGCCATTTTTGGTCGATCATCATTTGAGATGTCAAATTCTTTAGTTTTGACTTTAGCATCTAGCCATTCTGGTACTTTGGCTTCATTGATTGGTTGAATTCCTTCTTTGAACCGTGAGAATGTGGCAGGGAAGTTGGCTATAGTCATTCTGTCGGTATCTTGTTTGTTAGTTGTTTCGACTTTCAGGATTGTACAAATAGGTTTGGTCGTTTTGACACGGTTGGATTTCCATCTAAAGCTTTTTCCTTCTGTGTTTTCGTTTTCTAGTTGTAATCTTGTCGACTATGGATTTAGCCATGTTTGTATATTGTTACATTTCATTGTCTATCGGTTATCTATTAAGGGTTTGTTTTCGGTCAGTTGTATAAATTCTTTAATCTGTTTTGTTGTTTCGACCAAGTTTTCGTTTTCTGGTATAAAGTTGAAATCTTTAATGAAATTTTCCCTGAGTTTGTGCCATAAGAAGATTTCACCTCTAGCTTCTTCCATCTTATACCATTTGTTTGGTAAGTCAACGAGGGTTGATGGGAACAAGTGTGGCCATGTTCTTTCATCCTTGTAGCCAAGTCTTCCCCACTCTTTTTCACAGGTTTTAATATGCTCCTCTAGGTTCTGTCCTTGAGTGAATACCGGTATCAAAGCTTGTTGGGTTAACTTATTTCCTCCAAACCTTTAGAAAAAATAAGTCAAAGCAGTTGTCTAGGTTTGCAGTCTTGTCTGATGGGTATCCCACCATCTAGCAGCTTGTCCTGTAAAAGTTTCTACTAGGCTTTGAAGTCAGCCATGTCCACCAATATTTTTGGACACTTCCTCGACATGCATGACTAGTGATTCCCTTTCCTTGTATCTTGGTAGTGGTGTAGTATTTAGGTTGGTAGGTTGTAAGGTAGGGTGTTCCCTAATTTTCTTCTCAAATATTTTTGGGACAATGAACACTATGAAGCACTGTTGGGTGGGGTTTTTTTGCACTTTTTGTATAGTCCAGCACCCTCTTGCTTGTGTTTCGTAGTTCTCGATATCCCTATCATATAATTCATAGTCATAATCATAACCAACTGAGTCTTGGTTGCCTAAATGAAGTTCTCCATGGATGTTTGGTTATATGTAATCTGCATTGTTTTGGATCTGGTAGAGTTGTCGGAGATCGACTTCTTCATCGATAGGTTTAGTCCAAGGTTCCCCTTGAGATGGATGAATGGGTACAATGAACTTTTTCCCATTTCCTTTTAATTTGATTTGCTCCTTGTCCAGGGATATGGATGCTTTCATATTTCTACCCCAAGTTCGACCGACTAATGCTGGGAAGGAACTGGATCCTTCCTTTGGGTCAATGATTTCGAAATCGACCTTGGTCAAGATTCCTTTTATAATTGCGTCAACATTTTTCCAGGCTCCAATGGGTTCAATTAGGCCCTGTTCGGCTAGTTTCAAGTATATGCCTGACTCATAGAGTCTAGGTTGGCCCATTTGTTCCCAACTGTCACGAGTCATGATGTTTACTTGTGAGCCGAAGTTGAGCACTACTTGTCAGATGTGGTATCCTTCGATTTCCAGGTCGACAAGTGGGTCGGCATCACCTTTGTCTTTTTTATTTAAGCTGCAGATGTTCTTTGTTTGTTTTTCAGAGTTGGTACATTTTATTTCATACAACAGATCAATGAACTGAGATACTGAGTTGTCTTTTTGTATGAGCTGGATTAATTCATTTATTGTGTTATGTCGAATGTTATGAACATTTTCTTGTCATGCAATTTCTTTGAATACATTGGTTGCTTATTTGTATTTTTTTTTTCTTTCAATGGGTCAGGATAGACATGTTCTCTTTTATTTTACTGATTTTGGAGTTATCAGCTCCTGTTTTTGTTCCTTGTCGAGTTACAATATGCAAATGTTTTGTGTTTATTACATCATTTTTTTGCACACAGGACAAGACATTAACATTTTTCTTTGTATTAATTTTTTCTAACATGGTAGGGAAATCCTCTAGTGAGTGATCCCCTACCCCATAGTGAGTATAGAATTTGAGATCAGTTCTGTCTTTATATGGACAATCTACATACCAATGTCCCTCTTTATAACATGTAAAGCACTGGATGGGTCGACACGGTCGGTTGTCTCGATTCCCAGGGAATCGACCTCTTCCTCCATAGCCTGTGTGTCGATTATTGTACTGAAACTTGTATGGTTGACCATCATATCTCTGACCATTCTGATTGTTTGCTAGATTGTTTTGCTCATTATGTTGTGCCACTGCATTGGTTTGGTAGACCACCTGATAATTTTGTTGGTTCTTTAGGCTCAAATGACAATCAGTCGTGTTATGATTTTTAGTCTCGCAGATGGCACACCAGGAGGCCTTGTCTTTGTTCATGTTGAATGGGCATTCTTTCATTGAGTGATCCCTGTGATTATGGAAAATTTCACAAAAATATTTGGTCTACATGAATCAAATGTCCTATTGGCTGTATTCCTATCGACAGTTGTCTTTGGAATGGACAGCTATCGAGCATTTGGTGCACCAGATCTCTTGATTCTTGAGGTTTAAATCCTTTAGAGACTTCTATACGTTCTCGAGCTGTTCTTCCAATCTATGGTCCGTGGGGTAAGCGGGTATGTCCTCATCCATCTCCACTTGAAGAGATTTTGTTAGCGCATCTTCGTAAGATTTGAACGCTTCCAGACTGATGTGTTGGCACACTTTCTGAGATAGCCCTGCAAGAAACCACTAGATTAGTAAATGTTCATCTATAACATAGTCTATCTAGCTCAGAAGATCTTTCCAACGCTTATCATAGTTGCGGAAATTTTCCCCTGGATTTTGTGATGTAGCTTTTATTTTTTTCACTGCCAGGTGTTTGGCATCTGGAGTTTTGAAAAATGACAAAAATTGCACCTTGATCTCAGCTTTTGTTGCTCTAGGTTGTCTTTCCAAAAATTTCATATACCATGTCAATGCCATTTTCTTCAAGGCACGGGTGAACTGTTCCATTTGTCTATCTTCGTCTATAACTTGGTTGGCCTCCCAAGTCAAATCAAAGATGAACCAGTGTCATCTGGGGTCCTCATCCCCCTCATATAGAGGAATGTGAGCCAATCCATGAACCATGTCTGAATCACTATCACTGCTCTCAGGAGGTGGTGGCAGTGGAGGTGGGGGTGGTGGTGAGGGTGGTGGGGTTATTAGTTTATTCTTCTCTGTAGGACTCTTGTCAACAAAAATTTCATTCCCGTCGGTTGTCGATTCTTCGTTGACTAGCAGTCGGTTGATGTCAACTTCTGTAGTTGATGGTCCAATGCAACTATTTGTCCATAGTTTTGAATGTTCTGTGTCTTCTAAAGCTGTATCTGGCAGGGGGGGTGCTCCTTCATGTGTCGGTAAGAGTAAGTGCATACTTCGGTTGGAGGGTGCCACTTGAAAGGTCACCCAATTCCCTTCCTTTGGTTGACGTATAATGAGGTGTCGTCCAGTGTATGTTTCATCGTCTAGTCGACTCCATATACTAAAGTCACCAACTCGTAGTTGGATGTCCTCTTCGACAATAGTTTGTATCCAAGTACGTAGATTCAATGGAGAGAGGGTTGTTCCTTCATTAGGAGATCTTAATTGGATAGCTTCTAGCTGCTCTATCCACAATTATTCCTCCATAGGGGACGCTTCTTGTTCCATGCCTTCGTCATGTCAGTCATGACCTGACTCTGGTGGATTCTCTTCTTTGTCAGTCACCCTGGGACTCCTTCCTCTATGCAGCTATAAGGCTATTTCTCATCTTGCTTCCCTCCTCTAGTGTCTCTCTTCCCTCTCTATTTTCTGAATGTCCGACATACCTTCATATGATACTATTCTCTTGAGTTCCCTTTTAGTTGACTTCTCATTATTGGTGATTGGTATCTGTTTCTAGTCGACTAGAATCCACTATACTCTATCTCGACATATGACTAGCTACCCCCCCATAGCCTACCCAACACTTTTATAAAGCCTAGATAGTTCAGTCTATTTGCTTAGGAAGTATTCCCACTCCCTTTTTGCAATAAATTTTTCCCACTTCCTTTGTTTCTCCACCTAGTTAGAGTTTGATGGTAGTTCGTGAAGTGATGGACGAAGTTCAACAATATGTCCTACTCCCTTCTCGATCAGGAATTTGAATAGCAAGGTTGGTAAGGAACACAGAAATTACTCAGTGAGATTTGTGTAAAATTTCTCCTTGACTGTTTCCACCGAAGTTCTCTCTTTGACTGCTTGCTCCTCATAGAAGTTGTCGGTGATTTTCTAAAACCACTCCGACAAGTTTTTTCTACCTCCTCGGATCAGTTTTTCCAGCAACTATTGTTCTTTAGTCCCTTCCGGCTTTCTCATCCAGGAGTTTCTTCAGAAGTTGGGGCATTGATTCGACAAACTTTTCATGCGTTTCTATGAAAAAACTTTCTTTTGCTTGTGTGATTGTTAATCTATTCCTTCACGTGTAATTCTACAAATAGTTTGCAACTTTACATTCCCACCAGTCCTTAATCTCCTGCTCTGGTATCATCTGTTTGCATACATTTCATTCATGTACTACCGGCAATGGAACCAATGTTGTAATCTCACAGATCACATAAGGTTACCAATAATACGCACTAAAACATATATATAAAATAGAGACAAGAGATAAGAACAAATAGGTGAATAAACAGATTATATTATACGAATGAGTCCATACAACATAGAGAACTGAACTGAGTTCTCATCTGGCTCAACAGCCTAATATATATGATTAAATAATGGTTACAAAATAACTACCTATCGGTTCGGTGAACCGACGCGACCTTAGGTGGCCGACCTAATCTCTAGTTTAGTCGGCTAATCGACTAAGTAGGCCCATCAACTTAGTCGGTTGATAAACTAAGTCGGCTATCCTTCAAGTCGACTTATCGACTTGCTCCTTCTACAGATATACATGCTCGCTGTAGGGGATCGAGATACCAAAATCTATGGTTCACACAAAAAAACAAGGAAAAATAGCGGGATACTAATATTGATTTTTTTATGCATGGAGAGGCCCTGAGGGATCAAGTGTGGAAGAAGAAAAGACTTACAGATGACATTGTTAAATGGTTCCACCAAACTATTAGGTTTCCTATTGGTATGCATTATGTTATGATACATCCGCGACAAGACCCACAATGCCAATGGTTGGCGATGCGGTTTCAATTAACTGAAGAAGAAGTGGAAGCCATTGTCCATGAATGGGTGAAAGAATGGTGTGTCTATGTTCCAAATGACCAAATAGTAGATGAAGACCTGGACCAGGACAAACCACCATTGTCGCAACATAAATATCAAGAAGAGGACCCACAGGAAGATGGACAAGTTCACGATCCAACCTAGAGTGGCTCTAGCTCAACTCCCACAGATCTAGTCGTAGAAGATAATTGGAACAAGGAAGAAGTAGATAAAGGGGAATCTTAAAGAAAGAAAAAAGAGAAATGTTGAAAGAACTTCCAATACCTTCATCATTGATGGGGAAGAGTTGACATAGTTAACTAAAGCACTGGCAGAAGTCGTGGAGACAGGATTTCAAAAAATATATAAGTGACAGACATAGCTAACAAGCAGTATTATTGATCTTCTAAAAACACTATGCATAGTTGTTGAAGGGTTAAGAATTATAGTGGATTATACGCCTCAGGTATCTGGCCCTTCCAACGAACAACAACCTAAGATGCCAATTCTAGTTCTACTAATCAGAGCTCAAGTATTAGGATAAGTACTTGATCTAGTAACCCTGGAATTCAATGATCTTGCCAGAAGGATAGGGAATATAACCATATATTTTTCGTAGATGTGCATGACTGAGGTATATGCATTGCAAAATGTCACAGTCGTAGAAATGAAAATAAGAGAATTCATTTGATCTTTGCATAACTCTTTGAATTCATTTGATGTGAATTCTCCACCATTACTTGATCGAAAGGTCTTGATCTTCTTTTCTGTGTGGTTCTCGATCAAGGATTTGAATTCCTTGAACTTGTTGAAAACTTCATCTTTGTTCTTCATAAAGTATATCCATGTCTTCCTTGAATAATCATCAATAACAGAAACATAGTATACATACCTGCTTAAAGAACTGGATGGCATTGGACCGCATACATCGGAGTGAATGATTTCCAAGATTCCTTTTGCTTTGCTTTCGTTACTTAGAAATGTCTTCTTTGTGTCTTTCCTTTCGCACATCCTTTGCAGACTCCTTCATGTTTTGCTTGAATTTTTGCAAGACCTTCAACATATTTGCTTGCAAGTGGTAGTGCTCTATAGTGCACATGTGCAAGCCTTCTATGCCAAAGTTCATTTGGCTCTACTATGTCATGGACCAAAGCTTGTTCTGGATGGCCCTTCAATTTGTATAATCCTCCTTCTTGTTCTCCAATTAGTATTGCATCGTCAATAATCTTTCCTCTTGGCCACATGAGGACTTGGCCATCTACAAATGCAACCCTCATGCCTTTTGCATCCAGTGTCGATATGGAGAGAAGATTCTTCTTTAGTCCTGTTACAAACAAGGCATCCTTTATTTTCATTGACTTTCCAGAGTCTAGCTTGTAGGAGGATTCACCACTACCTTTTATGGGATATTGGTAGTCATCCCCAAGTTTCACCTTATGGGGTGAATTATTTTCATATAGTTGCTCAAAAGATTCCTTGAATCTTATCATGTGTTTCGAATCCCCACTGTCAATAAGCCAATCTTTGCTTCCATGAGTGACAGTTCCTGTGAGAGCAGAGATTAGAACATATTCTTCATCACTTGAAGAGTCTTCACTTTCTTGTTTTACTTTCTTCTAGGGAGGATCATCATCCTTAGTAGTGTGAGCATTACGTTTTCTTTTGGATTTCTTCTTCTCCTTGGATCCACTCTTATTCATGGGACAACTTCTAGCAAAGTGTCCTCTTTCATCACATGTATAAAATCTGAGTTGGGATGGATCCCTTCTTACAAATTTATTTTTCTGATGAGAATGCTTACCTTGGTGATGATGTTTTTCCCTTCTACCTTTCTTGGAGTGTACTGTGAGAGCTTTATCTTCACTTCCCATCTTTTCTTCTCGAGCTGCTATTTGAGCTTCTTCTTGTGAACATTCTTCCCATAGTCTACTGAAATTGATTAGCTTCTTCCTAGCACAGATTGCTTGGATGAAAGAATCCCGTGACCTAAGGAGACCATTCAAGGTTGTCATCACAATTTCTGCATTCTCCACTTCTTCATATAATGCTTCAAGTTGTTCTTTGATCTAAAAGACCCTTGTGAAGTATGACTAGATGGTCTCCTCATTCTGTATCTTTACATTCTTCAACTGGTTCCTTAGAGTCATCTTCTGATTTATGTTCTTCCCTTCAAACAGTTTGGTTAGGACATCAAACATAGATTTACGTATCTTGAGGGAGGACACCTGTGGTATGAGGCCATGATCCTTGATTGAATCAACAATAGTCCTCTTTGACATAACCATTTCTTCTTATGTAAGGCCTTATCCTCATATTCCTCTGGAACTGGAACCTCCTCATTGATGTAGGAGTCCAACTGATTTTCTTCCAGGACCAGGGAGATCCTATACTTCCAGGATCAGAAGTTATCAACTCCCTCAATATTTTCATCAAGCTTGGTATAATGAGACATATTAACTAAGAACCTCAAATGGAAATACAAAATATTTAGATCTTACCAAGTCAAGATGTCGGATCTAGATTTGGAGCTAAATTTTTGCACTGCTAGTTCAGGAGCAGAATAGGGTTTGAATTTCCTGGAGTTCTGTCCAACCAAATTCTTTGATTTTGATCTCTAAACTTTGATCTTGAGGAGGAGATCAATCTAGGCCTAGGTCCACTCAAAAATTCCACTTCTTTGGAAAGCCCTAATTTTCAGCAGTAGTGTCGGGTCCAAAACTGAAAAAGCTCAGAATAAGATTCTGCTTCAATAGAAAGATGTGCCCTAGGGAGGAGAGTCATCCCAACCTTATTTTGCTTAAAATATATGGAGAGAGATCCAAAAAGTAGGAAGCCCTAGTTCCTGCAGCTGCATAGTGTCTTCTTCTCAGGTTAGCTCTGATACCATGTTATATTTTTAACATTAAGCTAGCATTATATTAGGATCTTTAACTAAGAGAATAACAAGCACAACAATCAAACACAAGAGACAATGAACACAAAATTTTTCCTTGGGGAAAACATAAATGGAGAAAACCCCGCAAATTCCTCAGAGATAGAATCAGCACCAAAAGTCAAACCCAAAATAGTAAGATTATCTCCCGACAACAGTAGGCTTTTTCTTTCTAGCCCCAACAAATTATTCTTTCTCAGCTATGCACTACAACTGAGTGTGAGTGAGTGTATGATATATATAGAGGCTCACTCTCTATTTATACTAATTCCTGACTTGACACTAACTCACTAGGGCCGAATTCACTTAGTGAGTCTAACAACCCTAGGGCCCTAAAACTGTGGGGACTTTAACCCTTGAACAATAGGAGGGTTACCCACATTGACTTGACATGACTTGTTTATATTATAGAAACTCCCGATCGGAACATCTGGGTATGACATGACTCAATTACATTACAAACAATTCCCAGAATAAACATCGGGTATAATACATAAGAAATACAAGTGAATACATTCTGAAGTTACAATTGCATCAACAATATATATTTTAACTTGCATCATATATATCCCATGACCTACTTAAAAATACATTAATAATTCAAGCAGGAAACCAATGAATTGTAATGAGTGAATAAATGTTCAATGATTTCCAGGTACTGATTTCCAAGAAGGTGATGCAACTGAGTAATGAGCTCCTCCTAGTGAAGAGAAATGGTTCCATGTTTAATGTCGGGATGCAATGTGTCGAACAAGGAAATGGAAAGACACAAATGCAACATTGGGAAATGGTAGAGCCTAATTATGGAGGCGTATGTATTTAGTGTTAGAAAGGATAATATAAACTACACACTACACAAGCCTACATTGCAACCAACAACCTTGTTGTAATATCGTTCAGAGTGGTGTGTTTAGGACTAGTTGATGGTAGCTAGTTCTCTGTCTTAAGGTATTGTCATTGATGGTAATATACTATAAAAAGAAGGGGAACTGATGTCAAATGCATGTGGCAATCTACTGAACAATAGGCAGGCACGCAAGTATCAATGGAGAAGTCGGAGGCAGGCACACAGGCACGCAGGTATCAATGGAGGCAGGCACGTAGGTATTAATCAAAAGTCGAAACGCTTTGGACTTTAGAAGCTGAATGGCTTTGCCAGCCGCAATGGAGGAAAAGGAATCTTAATCAGAAGTTGGAATGCTTTGGACTTCGGAAGCGAAATGACTTTCCCAGCCGCAATGGAGGAAAAATAAAGGTTAAAAACATGCGCATAGGAAGTTGGAAGGTATTTACATCAGAATCTGAATGACTTTCCCAGTCGCAACGGCGGAAAAGGACTCTTAATCTGAAGTCGGAACGGTTTGGACTTCGGAAGCGGAATGACTTTCCCAGCCACAACGATGAAAAAAGAAAGGTTAAAAACATTGGAAGTCGGAAGGTATTTACATCAGAAGCTGAATGACTTTCCCGGCCACAACGGCGGAAAAGGAAATGTTAAAGACACACATGACTATAGGCATCAACAGTCGGAGCACTTTGGACTTTGGACGCTTCGTTGCTTTGGGAGCCGCAACTGCAGAAGGATAATGACTTTCTCAGTCGCAACAGTGGAAGACCATCAGACTGCGAGTTTCGTGGTCAACATTGACAAAAGGAAAATGGCAGATGGTTAGCTCGTTGAGGAGCCGCAATGGCGGGAATATAAGATAATAAACTTTCGATGAATTTAAACTAGCAACGGCTCAACTCCAGCATTGTATAAAGTTTTTTTTTCTGAAGAATCATGAGATGTCTATCATTCAAGCAATTGATGACCAAAACCATAGAAGGAGATGAACAACATAGATGGCTTAAAGAGCAGAGGAAGTCTCCATATTTAGAATCGAGCCCAGGACTCTTTTGAACTGAAAGCAGTGGAACATGAAGAGTCTAGCACAGTGTTGATTCGATGAGGAGCCAATGGAATTAGAGAACTATAGTATGACTATTCATGGAATGTAGAGAGTCAGGCAAGATGGGCATTCGAAAGTTTTTTTTTCGGTTAGAGATCTTGAGAATCTATGGTATTCGTGGAATGTGAATCGTTTTTGTATAGATCAGCGTTCGAGATGTTGAGAGTCTTGACAGTTAGATATCTATGAACGGTTTCTCATTTGCAATTAGATGGTACATGAAGAGTCTGTAACCATTTCTATAATGAATGGAGAGAATGAGAACCGACTGAAATTTATCTATATATATTGTAGCAAGCAGAAGAAAGGTGGCGCGGTTTTTGAGGAGAGTAATGGTGTGCAGAGTATTAAGAGATCAGTACTGTAAACTAATACTGAATGAGCAGAGCAGAGGAACTGAAGAATGTGCTGAACAGTTGATTAGAACAGAGGAGCAGAGAGCTGATGTTGAACAAAGCAGAGTGATTTGGTAAGCAGAGACATATCTGTATTGTTGAATTTTGATTCTATTGGAAAGTCTAGCAAATAATGGAGGTAGGGAGGTACTAGGGGAGACTTTATGTCTTTGTCTGCAAGTGGGTGCTTGTAGAGATTGAAGATTGGTGTCTTCACTTAGTTGGTGTTGGGTCATAGTGAGAGTTGATGCTCTCAGTAAGTTGGTGCTTGCATTCAGAGGTCACAGCCTCTTTGAGTCGGTGTTCAAATAAGAACTGATGTACAGCCATTGAATCCTTTGGCATCATAAGAAGAAGAGGTTTTTTCCCTTATGGGTTTCCTCGTGAAATATCTGTGTATCATATATGTGATTAAATGTTGTGATTGAATGTTGTGTTTTATGTTATCTGCTCATATAACTCTGAATTCATAGCAAAGATTGACTGCCATAAAATTTATTGATTCTAAGTTAAAAGAAGTATTTTTGTGAAAATTCTTAACTAACTGATTCACCCCCCCTCTCAGTTAGTTTTTTACCTATGGGAAGAACCTGATATTAGCCCGATGCCATATCCTAGGCACCAAAAAACTTGGATGACTTCATGGCCTACAAACCAATAACAAAATTATGCATATATTTTCCATTGCTGCATTTTCTAAATACAAATTTTTGCCTTAACTCAACTATAGAGACAAAAAGTTGTAGCCTATAGATAGGTGATAAACCCAAATTAATAGGGCCTTTGTGAAAAACTGTATTGTCCCCCATCGAAGACATAATAAATACATAATCCACACTATCAGCACAAAATTTAACCTAAAAACCCCCACTATGAATTTTTATAGCCTTTTATATTTTTGTTTTTTACCCAATTAAAAACAAACCATTAAAAATACCAATTAAAACCCTAAACTAAAATTAGGCTGAATTCCTTAAAAAAAAAAATCCAATATAGAAATTTTAGACCTCATATAAGAAGATGGAAAAAATTCGACCAAGTGAAAACCATGCATGGATTTGCAAAAATAATCACAAGAGAAGACATCCTATTCAATAGTCCTTCAAGCGATTCACAAAGGTGGAAAATAGTTTTGTGTGCTTCCATTTTACCACTAACACTTTTTCTTTAAATGTGGTTCACCATTTGTTAGAGGGCTACTCCAGAGAAAATCCCAACGCCTGATATTCAAACTGTATCAAGGTATGGCCAGCTCATCATTCACACATTTATTACAAAGGGCTCCACAAGAGCATCATGTCACTTACAAGAGTGGAACCTGGGTGGGGAGGGTAACATTTATTCCTCCCAACCACCCAAACTACATCCATTTGGCACTAACACTTGCATGTATATAAAGATAGCACACATAATAAGATAATGTTGATGTCACTATAACTTTCTTATGTCATAAATTTTAAATCATTTATTTCCAAGTAATAAATGTCTTTTAATCTAAAGCAACTTGTTTTATCGAGTTACCAACCATAAATTGAAAATTTGCAATAAGTCCTAATAAGGAAGTTTATAAAAAATAAAAAATCTTGGCAACCCATGTAGGGTGGGTGGTTGAGGCCCCATGACCATTTGTACATAGGGCCTAGCCTGTATAGTAATGTAAAAAAAAAATTATAAACACAAACTTAAAAGTTGCAATGGAGTTCTTATTATAATTACAAACTTGAAAGTTGCAACGAATTTTTTTTAAATATTTTTTGAATGACAAATTTAAAAGTTGAAATGAAGTTCGTTTCGATATTTTTGGAATGATTTTTTTTAATGTTTCTTCAATTTAATTATACTATTGGTTCAAAATGTGAGAAAAAATCAATTTAAATTGATTTAACTTTTTTTTAGTTTCTTCAACTTAATATTATTTATTTAAAATGTTAAAAAAATCAATAAGAACATATATAGTGAACTATTTCCATTCTTATAGACAATCTTTTAATTTCTTTAAGAACCATGCACAATAATGTTCACTCCAATGTTCAAAATAAATATCAATGTCACCATTTGTTCAAATGTTAGAAAAAATCAATAAGAACATATATGGTCAACTATTCCCATTTTTGTAAATTTGAGCATATAGATATGTAGACAAATACACAACTCACAAAGAAGATCTCACAATTTACTCAGCAATTGAAGAATGAAACAGTGCAAAAGGCTTGCAGCTGTGAATGCTTTCATTAATAAAAAAGTAATCTAGATGATAATTACAATAAAGTAAAATGGCTTTAATAGCTGTTGCTAGGGTTTTACCCCTAGCTTGTGCGAATGAGCACCTACTAAGGAGAATGGATTCCTTAGTAGCAGTTCAATAATATATGAATAAAAAATGCTAAACAGAAATAAAAACTAATCTAAACATGTTCATTAAGCAAAATAGTAAAAAGTAAAGAATGGTTTTTTATTGATTTTACCTCCAATGCGGAGGTTGATGAAGCCCTTTGCGCTGGTCCGAGTTGGTGGCTCTGAGCTCCAAGCTGCTCCTTCTCTTTCTCCAATGGTGGAAATGGGCCAAAAGGGGCTCTCAATGGTGAAAGGTAGCTCAATGGTGAGCTAGGGTTTCAAGAGCAATTTTGGCAGAGGCAAGATACTTGCGATTGTGGATGTGAAATAAGGTGTCTCCATCACTTATTTATAGTTGGAAACCATGCGGTTTAGGTCAGCTATTTTAGGGTTTCAGCTGTTTAGGGTTTCAGCTGTTTAGGGTTTTTTCCTCCTTTTCCTCATTATTTTACATTTTTTCTTCCTTTTTTGGAGATTTTTGCTTTTTTAGAGGAATTTTGGATATTTTTTGGAGGAAAAAAGGGTTTTATGGCCTTTTGGAGGCATTTTAAGCCTTTTAAAGACTTTTTAGATGGTTTTATGGGTTTTTGATGGAAACATGGTAGGAAAATGGATGAATGAGCCATGTAATGGGGTAGATGAGGTAGTGAACCATTTTTGGGTGTTAACAGATTGCCCCCTGATGTGCGAGAGCAGGAGCTCATCGTATGGCCGATGGACATCATAAGTCATATATGTTTTTCCTGGGGTGTGGAGAAGAGAAGGAACCAACTGAAGCCCGGAACAACAATCCTGAACCAACTGTAAGGACTGAAAAGTACATAACCTCAATAATGGATGAGGAATCATCTGACATATGGACGAGGCGGGCATTCCCATGCTCGTATCAAGATACATAAAAATAATTGTGAGGTCTGAAAAGAGGGACCTGTAGGATACATAGGAAACCACTATGTATATCATAAGTGTCCAGAGGGGACACAAATCTGGAACATACTACTCGGCTGACCATGTCTGAGCTGAACAACTGATGCACTGGAATGACAACAGTGCGACTGAATGTGGTTCCAACAGAACTGATGAGCTGCTGGATCAAAGTGACAACGGTCATACTTGCAATTGTACACTGATCTGGAACTGAACTGGGTACTTAAAGAAGCATGGAACTGGATGGATTTCGAATACAATCGCCAACGCAGCCCGGACATCCACGGGGACATATAACTGAGCTTTCTGAAGTGACTCACCAATGTGCTAGAGTCGGGGGAAATCCGGGGTCTTCGACACATAATGGAAAGGATATACATCCTGCGCGATTATCAACGATGCGATTAAGGTCCTGAAGTCGAGCATGTGAGAAACAACCATTCGGAGAGGCAATGATGACTCCTCCCAAAATGGTCCGTAGGCACTCACCACAGATGGTGATGGGTCCAAGGCGCAGGGGCCTCTGGGTCTATCCTTTGGAATAGAGTGGCTGTCGTCGACAGAGGGAGACCTACAACTATCAAGGCAATGATGTTTCCTTAACAGGAGCACGAGGTGAAAAACCGAACTGTGATAGTACTGATGGCAGGAGTGATAAACTGGGGGGAATAACTGGGCAAGTAGAGTGGGTGGACTCAAACTTCCTTTGTTCAGAGTATGATGGCGGAGATGATTGGGAAGCATATGAAACTGACTGGTGGTAAAGGGATCATGGCTGTACTTGTCCTGAGGGTGAATGGGATGAGGGAAACTGAAGCTGTGGTAAAATGGTAGGAGACTGCAGAATACTCTGAACAAAGGCGACCTAATTGGGGGTGCTGCCAAGAGGATCGATCATAGCGCCAAGAGGTGCGGGGGGACTTCTTCATGGGTTAGGGAACTAGAAGAAGTGTGTATATAAAATGGTACTGTCGTGTGGATTTTACGAGCCTAGGACAGTACATGCTCATGGTTGCTTTCAATTTTAAGGAGTCTAAAAGCAAATAAGAAGACTTTGAAATGACGGAATGGTACTGCCGTGTGGATTTTACGAGCCCAGGACAGTACATGCTAGTGGTTTCTTTCAATTTTAAGGAGTCTGAAAGCAAATATGAAGATTCTGAATTAATGTAATGGTACTGTCATGTGGATTTTACGAGCCCAGGATAGTTCATGCTCATGGTTGCTTTCAATTTTAAGGAGTCTGAAAGAAAATAAGAAGACTCTGAATTGATGGCTAGGCAAGGAGGAAGTGTTCAATCAAGGGACATTTATGATGACCAGGACTGAGGGTGGGGGGGAACACTGGTGGGCCTCCTTGCGGGGTGAATTAATGGTGGCAAAATAACGAAACATTTGCAGTATGACAGGAGTGGATGGCTCATGTAAAAAGTGTGGAACAATCTGATGACGGCCGATGTGGCGCGTAAATCGAGGCGGCAGGGTGTAGGGATGCAATGTTGAAATTGTACCAAGTGAGAGCGAGAAATGATCTCAAGCGTCATCACGAACTCGGAAAAATGTATCCGGTGATATAAAAAGTGTTAAAAACGGAGAGCGGCCGAAGTGGCGCGCAAACCGAGGCAACTAGCGGTGTCTAAAAAATGGGCAAAAAATGACGTAGAAAAAATGATGCAACGAGGTGACTAGGGATGAATGGGATGTTGTTTCTGATGAACGAGGGGTACATTAGGCCATGTGTCAATGTGGTGCTCTATAATGGCAGGGTCAAGGCCGGGCATTTCGGTATAGGACCAAGAAAAGACATCACGGAATTCTCTGAAGAGTTTTTTGTATTCCTCAATTTCTTGCTCACTGCAAGAGGCTCCTAAAGTGATGAGTTCGGAGGTGCTTCCTGAGGCCACGATATCAATTTGGATGACAGGTGAGATGTTGGCCATGTTACCCTCTTCGAAGGCGTCAGGAGCAGGAACAGGGTCCTTGAACCAGTCGACCTTGGGGGGAAGGAAGTCTTTGGATTCAACTGTAAATTGGGTAGCAGTGTTAGAGGAGGATGCATCAGGGAGGAAGTAGGAACGATGGTGCATGTCATCCCAGGGATAATCCGGGGTGGTGAGAGCCTTAAGAATCTCCTCATCAGTATGGAATGTTTGTGTTGTCAAATCGGTTGACGAGGGAGTAGTGACGGAAGAGATCATATAAATGGTATTAACCTCTCCGGAAGAGGAAGAGACCGGGGGGTGGATTTCCTCAATGGTGAGTGGTGCCGTCTCCAGATCCAGATTGTTCATCTCAAAGAGAGATGGTCTGTACTCGGGGAGATCAGGACAGTGATGTGAGTAATGCCCGTAAACACCGCATAGGGCATAGGATTGGTTAGTGCGCAGGGATTTGTCGCGAGGCTTAGGGGTTGAATCTAGATGGACAACCGGGATAGTGGGGTCGTCGTCAAGCATTTGCATGTATTCCTATAATGCTGGTAACTGAGGACATAGGTGAGTCGCATGTCCCAACTCGTCGCACAACGCGCATTTGGAAGGAGCACGAAACACAGGGGGGTTTTTGACTGTCTTAGGCAGTGGGACAGCAGTGTAAGGTTGGGGGCCTCTGCCCCTAGTGGGTTTAGTAAGAGGAGGGGTGGGTTTCACGAAGGATGATGGGGTAACGACACCGGGAGGTGGTAGACTAGTAGTGACAATGGGTTGCACCAGTTGCAGGACGACATCTAGTGTCGACGGACGAACGGGAGGGGAAAGATACCGAACGGGTAATCCTAAGGTTAACCTAGGAAGGATGAGGGTGGCCATGACTGGGGTGCTAACTACTCCTGAGGGAGGGAAGAGGAAAGGAATGGTATGGATAGGTGTAGCACCAATGTGACTATGTACCAAAGGGGGTTGAGGAAACAAGGGCGGTTGATTGGTAGGATTTCACGTGTTATGGGACAGGGTACATAGGTCAGACACTTCAGTAGCAGGTGACGGTGGTAGAATAGATGGGAAGGTCGAGGTCATTGGTGCATCTAAGTAAACTCTAGGCCCCATAGAAGAAACAAATGAGGTGGTGGCACCCGAAATAGGTTGTTCAACCATGGGGAGAACATTTTCGGGTGCCGCAGGGGCATTGGGATCGTGGTAAGTGAGTTGGTCAACCTTGACCACGCGTCCCTCATGGGGGAACATCATGGTATGAAAAACGGTAGAAGCAACTGCCCGCATGGTATACATGTAGCTGCGGCCAAGTAAAAGGTTATAATCAAGATGTGCATTGATAAACTCGATGTTTATGAAGACGATTTTGCTAGCCAGCTGGATGGGGACGTTAGTTAATAGGCCTTGTGGTTGAGTTGAATGGCCGTCGTAGGCTCGCAACGCAGTAGAGGACTGCTAGAGAGGGAGGGATCCCATTTTCTGCCAGATGGAGGTGGGCATGACACATGTAGATGCACCTTCATCAATAATGCATCGATGAACGACAAAATTCCGAATGGAGACAGAAACTTGGAATGCTAAAGTGGAAGGCAGGCGGGGTTTGGATTGGTCCAAATCAAATGCCATTAGCTGCGAATCATTTGGATCGATAGCCCCAATGGCTGAGAGTAAAGTCTTGCGCTGTGAAGGGCAGTTTTTTAAGACTTCTAACGCAGACATGGCTGCGGGGGATTGGGCTAAGTCATCGACAATGTTGTAGTTTGACGCAGCCCACGCATTGGGGTTGTTGTTGATACGGCGAAGTGGGAAACGAGGTGCTTTGGGGGAGCCATCTAGTGGAGGTGGAGGTATACGTAATGCCTGATCAGTGGGATGAGCGTTAGTGGGGTTATCGGTGGGAGGGGCTTCTGGGGTGGAGCCATATTGGTTCCGCCGAGTCTGGAGGTTGACCTCGTCGGAGGACATCATCAACAAATGGTGGGTACCTGAGTCAAACATGGGTTGATCAGGAGCAGCGTAAGTGATTTGTTGTTGGATGGGCGCATTAGCTTGAGGGGGAGCCAATGTCATCGGAGGACATCATCAACAAATGGTGGGTACCTGAGTCAAACATGGGTTGATTAAGAGCAGCGTAAGTGATTTGTTGTTGGATGGGCGCATTAGCTTGAAGGGGAGCCAATGGTTCAGTGTTCACTACGCCTTGGTTTGGTAAGGGGTTTTGCAGCAACAAAGGTGGCTGCTGAGGTTGTGGGGGGTTGGGTGGCACTTGAGGAGCCGCCTGCCCTTGGCGGTGCACATCAGTAGCCCAAAGTTGCCGAACTTGCTCCATATGTGGACAAAAATGTGTGTAGTGGCCATAGACCCCGCAAATAGAACACGGATAGTTTGTTCGCAAATTGGGGTTTTTAGCCTGCTTGGGCCAGCGATCAGGGTTTTGGTTAGCAGGGGCCACATTATTATTAGCGGGGGAATTAGGGGGTTGGCCAGCTTGCTCGGTAGGTTGGTTGTTCCCACGATTTCGGCCCCTGCCACAGTTTTGTTGGCCCTGGTTGCGTTGGTTATTCTGGTTTTGCTGCGGGTTTTGTTGGGCGTAGAATTTCCCTTGGGCAGCAGGTGGATTCTGAGGTTGCGTAGGTGCAGGAGCAGGCTGCGGTTGATGATATGTAGGTGGAGGCTACACGGGTGCATCTACTTGAGGGGGTTCCTGATAGTGCTATGGAGCGGGTTGTGGGTTTGCTGCATGGGCTGGTTGTGGTGGATAATAATGAGGTTGGGCTTGTGACGGCGCAGGAGCTGGTGCAGCCCGCTGGTGATAGTAGGGCTGAGGTGTGACCGGGGGGGCGTAAGCAGGAGTCATATAACCGAAACACTGAGGTGGACATGAGGGTCCATGGGAATGGTGGTGATGTGTCATGGGAGCATACGGGTTGGTTGCTCCAGACTGTGAGGTAGCCCGCGAAGGGTCAGGGCCAAGGGTAGGACGGGCTATGGAAAATGGTTGAGGCTGCGAAGAGACACGACCAATGATGCCGTCGGCAGCGTGGGATGCTCCCGGTGCATCGTGCTGGGAGGAATCTTCGCGAGGGGCGTCAGGTATAATGGTATAAAGATAACCCGACTAGGCGTAAATGAGATCGAATTGCTGGGCCTTAAGGATGGCCTCTTCTTCAGACTGGGGTCGTTCAGATGCTACATCCTTAGCAATGATAGGAAGGAGGGATTTGAGGAACCAGTCTAGGAAGATCCGATCGTCTAACTTGATCTTGCATAAACTACGGCGTCGACGCCATTCATGAATGTGGTCCGTGATGTGGGTAGCCGTGTTTTGTCTGCATGATAGTAGGATCTCAACGCCTGCATCATAGTGGACAGGTAACTGGAATAACTGCAACAAGGTTGAGGCAAGGGAAGTAAAGGTGGCATGGGTTCCATGGGGTTGTTCGATATACCACTTGGCAGCAGAGCCAGTGAAAGTGCACTGTAATAAACGGAGGCGAATAGAGTCGTCTACTATGGAGTTGGAGGAACACCATAGATGGAAGGACATGATATGGTTTTGTGGGTCCTCACCTGCCTTGCCCTCGAACTTAGGGATGTCAAAGGGGAGCTTGGCGGGCATGTGAGGCCACGTAGGGTCATGTCGGATGGGGTCGTTGGTTAATCTGGCTAGGTTAGGCAGGTTGAGGCTAGCCATGAATGGCAAACTGGACAAAGGATGTGACACGGTAGTGGGTTGAACCAAGTTGGGGCCGATGCCCCCAAGTGGAGGGGTCATGTGAGGGAGGTTGCCCCCAAATGGGGGAACTAAGGTGGTATAGGATGGTCCTGCACCACCATGGGTAGTATGAGTCGCTGATGCAGTGGGAATAGGTATTCCTGCTGCAGGAATAGGTGCCGTGAGGGGAACGGTAGATGGGGGCCCCGTGGAGGTTATACCCATAGCAAGTGTGGTAACTGGTGTAGTGGTGGATGTGCCACCAACGGTCCCTACCAAGATGGGAGTGGGGGTCACGCCAGCCATGGGGCTAGTAGGGGTAGTGTAAAGGGGGTTCTTGGATTCTGGCTCAGAATCGAAGGTAAAATAAGGGGCGTCAGTATCTGGTGATGGAGTCCTATGCCGCTGACGAGTGGAGTCAAGTGACAAGGCTCGAGATCTATGATAAGTGGTATCAAGTGATGATGATCTGTGTCGATGACGGGTGGTGTCAAGTGAACCGTGCTGTGGGGGCTCGCCTCTAAGGCGTCGAGAATGTCTCGGGGACTCAATGGTGACGAATGTTGTCAAATTTCTGTGGGATGAGGTAACTACAAAGCAGCTCAAAAACCCTAATGCAACTGAGTGTGCAGAAGGAGAGCTCAAAAAATAGGGCACTCAGGCCAACAACCAACTCAAAACACCCACTGTAACAGCTGTGCTACAATAGGCGGAGTGTCAACAGAAATGGTCAGAATACCAATAAGCAACAGGTTTTCTAAAAATAAAAAATGGTGGACTCACTAGACCAAAAGGAGGTAAGGGAGCATGCAAACACCTAACTAAAAGTATTATGACTCAACTAAACATATCCTCTGCAAGGTGATGAAATCCAAGTCAGACAATATGAATAGGAAAGCCAAGTGGCTAAGGTATCCCCCTACCGGGAGGGACACCGGGTAGTCAAATCCTAGAAGAATGGAAACTAAGATACCCCGTTCATGACACGTCCAGAAAGGTAAATCTGCCGCTTGGTCCTTTTACCGCAATACCCCTATACAGGGATATCCCGAGAACTACGAAAGGTAGCCCTTCAGTTACTGAATGGAGTTCGGTATTCCACTCAGGCCTCCGGAACCAATCTCATGACTTCAACCCTCCTAAGGGAGAGGCCCTCTAATAAACCGGTTGTGACCGTGTCAAAAAATACTAGGGGATTTTGGTTCCCTAATTGGACAACAACTATGTCTCAAGTGTAAGTAACCGAGGGTTGTTATTGGAAGCCTATCCCCCCGATCCTACCTAACTACAAAAATTCTTTTATGTTCCCCAAGTGGGGTTAGAATGTTGGTTGAGTTAAGTAGTTTTTAAGTCTCACTTGAATTAGGTGACAGATTGTGTGCTCGTGAGGTTATGAACCCAGAAGAGAAGTGCCACACACCACGGGGGCAAATTCCTCAATAACAATAATACTGAATGAAAAAATTTTACCATGCAAAATTTTCTAAATAAACAAATGCTGAAATTTTAAAAAATTCTGTAAAGGGGGACAAAAAGACTATTGCAGAAAAGGATGTAGGGCTGCAGGTAGAACAGATGGCTGTGCAGGTGCAGAAAATATGGCAGCAAAGGGGCTAGGTTCAAAAGCAGGAACAAGTGCAAAAGTCAGATCGCGGGTCTGGGACGAAATCGCGCGGTCGGACCGCGGGTTTGAAGGAAATAGGCGCGCACAGGTCGCGGCTTTTTGGCCAACAGCGGCTGTCGGACCGCGGGTTTGAAGGAAACAGGCACGGTCGAGCCACAGGAAAGGGGACGACAGACGCGTTCCGGTCGCAGCTAAGGGATGGAAAGGCGCGGTTGAGACGCGGGTAAAACGGCCAACAGGCGCGTTCGGATTGCAACAAACAGGCTGGTTAGCTGCAGTCGGATTGCAGGTATCAGACTTGAAACCGCTGGCAGAGCGCCGAAAAAAGTCTGAGAGCCGCGGCCGGGTCGCAGGTAAGGGCCTGAAAGACGCGGTCGGGACGCGACTGTGGAGGAAAAAATTGCGGTTTACGGTGGCCGAAAACGACAGCCGAAAGGACAAAACAAGAAATAAAATAAAATAAAAACCAGCGGAGTCGCCAAAACTGTTGCTAGGGTTTTACCCCTAGCTTGTTCGAATGAGCACCTACTAAGGAGAATGGATTCCTTAGTAGCAGTTCAATAATATATGAATCAAAAATGCTAAACAGAAATAAAAACTAATCTAAACATGTTCATGAAGCAAAATAGTAAAAAGTAAAGAATGGTTTTTTATTGATTTTACCTCCAATGCGGAGGTTGATGAAGCCCGTTGTGCTGGTCCGAGTAGGTGGCTCCGAGCTCCAAGCTGCTCCTTCTCTTTCTCCAATGGTGGAAATGGGCAAAAAGGGGCTCTCAATGGTGAGCTAGGGTTTCAAGAGCAATTTTGGCAGAGGCAGGTTACTTGTGATTATGGATGTGAAATAAGGTGTCTCCATCACTTATTTATAGTTGGAAACCATGCGGTTTAGGTCAGCTGTTTTAGGGTTTCAGCTGTTTAGGGTTTCAGCTGGTTAGGGTTTCAACTGTTTAGGGTTTTTTCCTCCTTTTCTTCATTATTTTATATTTTTTCTTCCTTTTTAGAATATTTTTGCTTTTTTAGAGGAATTTTGGATATTTTTTGGAGGAAAAAAGGGTTTTATGGCCTTTTGGAGGCATTTTAAGCCTTTTGGAGACTTTTTAGATGGTTTTATGGGTTTTTGATGGAAACATGGTAGGAAAATGGACGAATGAGGCATGTAATGGGGTAGATGAGGTAGTGAACCATTTTTGGGTGTTAACAATAGCCACAAGCAATTCGAATCCACATGAGGAAGTTCGAATTGATTAGACTCTACTTGACTGTAGGTAACCAAGACCTTGTCTAAATCATTATCAGAGGACTCAGTGGTTAACTGACCTTGTCTAAACCAAAACTGGAGTTCATCGCAGCTCTAAAACACAACTCAAGTGTTACATTTAGTGTTGACCAATGGTTAACTGATTGTGGTAGGTGAGAAATGCACCCCACATGTGTGCAATCAAGTAAACCTAGTGCTAACTAAATGTGGAGGACTTGAACTGAAAGTAACTGACTCCTAAATTAGCTTGACTAGTCATTAACTGAAGTGAACTGACCTTGGTTGGTTTCGGCACTCCCAGTGGCTTCCTAAACTGTAGGGATTGATCTAGGAGACTCCTAAACTTATGCAATCAAGTGCAATAAGTGGCAGTGAGCCTCAATTAGTGTTCCCCACACTTTAGTAACTGAAACATGTGCCCCAATTAGGTCAAGTTTACCCAATGGTGCTAATGACTATAAATAGACTGGATGGACTCCCGATTTAGACATGACTCCAAATTTAGACATATGACCAAATTTGGACAAGGGAGGATTAATAATTCTAACAATTTTTATAGACAATCTTTTAATTTCTTTAACAACTATGCACAATAATGTTCACTCCAATGTTTAAAAATTGATATCAATGCCTCGAGAAGGAGTTTTTAGACTTTCTAGCCTTGGTAGGGATTTTACATTAAGAATTGGTCCACATTCTTAAATAATACCAAGATGATGCAAATGGACTATGTATCCCTACAAGTCAAAGGTAGAAAAATAAACCCACTTTGATTTCATAAGTCACATGGATTACACCACAATAATTAAACACAATTTAACTATACAGAAACTAACTACAACATACTGTGATGAATTTTATTAATTAGAATGATCAAGCTCCTCCATTACATTCAACAAAGTTATGTTGTAAAGCTTCTGATCCACAAACTTCTCATATGAGTGTTGAAAGCCTCTCACAAACTACCACTCAAATATGCATACTTGCACTATTGTAGCAGTAATGATCAATGCCTCTATCCACCACTATTGTAACAAGAATGATTAAGCCCTCTATCCACCATTGAATGAATGGCTTAAATTGTTCAAGCTACCATCGATTTTTCTTCAACGTGTTTAAAATCAATGTAGGCATATTATTTCATATTCCTCACAATTCTTAGTGGCGTTAATTATTTACTTATATATCATAGTTTTTACTACTAATTTTTGGCTGCATCATTTAATTTTCTATCCATGTTATCCGCTACTTCATTAAAATTAATTTTTCTCTTTGTTTGTTGTTGAAGGGAAAGAAGTTCTTTATGAGAATATCATCCCTCTAAAGGGACAATCATGGGAAGAACAATTACCTAATTTGGACCAGAATATCATTGTTATGTCTTCTATGGTAAATCATTTCTTCTGCAACCACTTATGTAGCATCCTATTACATATGTAGAACAATGAGAGGTTCATTCTTATTATATGATATCACTATAGAAGATATTTTAGAAACACAAAATATACAAAATATGATGTAAGTAATACCCAAGCTATTGAAATCAAATGAGATGTGCAGGATAGTTGGTTGTAGGAATGATGCATGAGTGACAATCTAGAATGCCTAAAGGAGGAAAATGTTTGAAAAACACCAATAAACAAATTAAATAATGTTAGAATATAATCCGTCGGGATTATACAACATATAAATAGTGTAAATATATTCGGAATGTGAATAGTCATGTAGGAATATGAATAGGCTGGTCGGAATCTCAACCACTGCCTGAAATGTATAAATGAATGCATTAGCATTGGAATAATATAGAATTGGGAGTTATTACCTATCAGTGGTATCAGAGCTTGGCTGCCTGCCATAACTCTTGGCTGCATTGCATGCCTGCCATTCTGCCTGCATTATCAGAACTTGGCCGTAACTCTTGCCTGTCTGTTGCCAGTCTGCCTTTCAATAGAGCGATACCTGCCTGTATGATTTTTTATCCCGGAAGTCTGCTTGCCAGACCTCTGTTTACCTATCAAGCTGCCTGGTCAGTCTATCTCTTTATGATTTTTTCTTGTAGCCTCGGCACCAATAATTTTTTCGTCCCTCTCACAAACCCTAATTTCTGCCACAACCACAAGCTGCGATGAGTGTATTTTTATAAGTGTAAGCTGCGATTTCATACTATTTTTCCCTTCATGTTGATGAGGTTTTGTGTTGCGGGATTTTTACTATTAGTTTCCTGAACATTTGAATTAGCTTATACCTAACCCTAATTCTCTCAATAACGTATAGTTTGATCTCACGACTTCCTCCAAAACTGCCTGCTCTTCTAAATATCACTTATGACTGCGTTGATATCTCTTGATATATGCGTTGATATCTCTGGTATCTCTTGCTACTTGACCTAATTCTTGATGAGTGTATTAATTGCTGCAATTTGAGAATGCAATGCAATATTGGAGCTGAGTGTATGTGTTGAGTATATATGCTTTTGAGACTAGTATTTATGCGTTCTGGCTGCATGATATGTGACCTCTGTGTTGAAGACTCGTGCCTTTACTCAAGAGCGTGGAGATGGAAACAATGCCATCACGTTTTATGTGAAGAGCTCAGATAATCTTCTGAAAGATTTGTGGACTGTGAAATGCATATGAAGAGTTCCTGAGACTGCGTATTGAAGAGGATATATGCTGCGTGGAGAAGAGACCATCCTGCATGGATTTGCCTGCGTTCTTTGCCTGCTAGAGCTGCCTGCTATATGCTACATTGAAAAATAATACCTATAATGCTTGCTTCGTTGAAGTGGTATATTGTTGAAAGAATCACAGCATAGCAGTGGTGGTGGTAAGGCTGAGGTTTTGGAGAGTTTTGATCAGCCTATCACTTCGGTGCCCACTTCTGAGTTCAAGTGATTTGGGTCACTTTCGTCTTTGTCAGCTTCAGCTACCAAGAAACAAAATGAGAGGATGCAGCTATCTATGCTATCGACCAGTTATTATAAATTTTTAAGTTGAAGAACAAGATTGATTCGGTCATGTCAAATTGACTTGGTTTGATGGAAGTATCTCGTAATTTGAGTTCCGTGGCTGTTTAATATTAAGAGCTGAAGAAATCTTGTTTATTTCTAGAGCTTTTTGGATATATAGTATTTACGTGAAAGCTGTAGAGGTATGATCTGCTTGATGCAAAGGCATGACCAATAAAATGTTGTTGTAGAAGTGGTATAAAAACATATCTTTTATGCTGAAGAATAATATATGCTGACTAATATATTGAAGACTCTTGCTATATTGTGACTGATATATCATACATTGAAGAATCTTGTGGAAGCTATATGTTGTTGATTGCATTGAGACTGCTCGTGCAATTGGGAATATTGCCACTTTGCAATTATTCTGCTGCTGCAACTAGAATTACTGCATCAAGCTGCTGGAGCCGTGACCTGCCTTGAAGAATAAAGTCTGTGTGAAACAATTGTATTGAAGAAGCCTGTAAAATTGCATTGTATTCACCTTGGCAGAGACTATAGACCTGCAAGGTTATTGTTTTTCTATTTCTCTTTGTCATATTAAGTTCATTCTTGTAAATTACACTAACAGCTATAAAATATGCAATATTTGTCATCAATAGTTGGTTCCACTCTCTTTGGCAAAGAGAGAGGTAGAGGAAGAAGAAATTTTAGAGGCAGACGGGGCAGAAACAAAAGATCAGATTTGCAGTGCAAGCATTGTGAAAAGACTGGGCACACATCAGATCAGTGTTGGGATTCGTGGGACTCCATCAAAGACAAACATAACCAGAAGAAAGATGACCAAGATGCTAGTAAATCTTTTGATTCTTGTATTGTTGTACATTGTAATCTTGGAATTAATGAAATGACTTCACTTTCATCTTACAAAGATTGTTGGCTGCTTGATACGTGTGCAACATCACACATGACATTTAGAAAAGACTGTTTTGAAGAACTTAATGAAACAATAGATGGCATAGTTTACTTTGCAGATAAGTCAAGTCTTAAACCAAAGGGAATGGGCACCATTCGACTGAATATGCCTGGATTCCCTGATTTCTTGTTGAAGAATGTTCTCTATCTTCCAGAGTTGCAGAGAAGCCTGTTGTCCTTGGTGGAGATTCGACAGTGAGGCCATTCCATCCACATGTTTGATGGAATCATAGAAATAAGAAAGTCCTCTGACAACCAAGTCCTCATGACTGGATACGAAGATGGGAAGCTTCTTAAACTAAAGGGTTCATCTGCAAGAATTCAGAACTATGCCTACCTCTCTCAACATGGAGAAGGTAATTTGTCATCTAGTTCATTGTGGCATGCAAGATTTGGTCATCTAAATTATAACAGTCTTCGTTTGTTGAGAAAGAATGGTGTATTTGGTTTTCCCACCATTCCCAAAGAGAAGAACAAATGTGATGCATGTATATTAGGGAAACATAGTAAGCTGCCATTCCATGAATCTAATTTCAAAGCAAGTAGGAAATTAGAATTAGTACATTCTGATTTATGTGGCCCAATGCCAACTCCTTCAGCAAATGGCAATAAGTATTTTATGAAATTTGTTGATGACTACTCAAGAATGTGTTGGATTTACTGTTTAAAGACAAAATCAGAAGCATTTCAAACATTTAAAGACTTTCATGCATTGATAGAAAAACAAGCACAATCAAAAATTGGTACACTTCGTACTGATAATGGGAAAGAATACACTTCAAATGCTTTTGAAGATTATCTTCGCCAACATGGAATTGCACATCAGACTACAAGTCCCTACAATCCTCAACAAAATGGTGTAGCAGAAAGAATAAATAGAACCATAATGAATATAGTTCGCTCAATGATGTTTTTCAAGAATGTAAAACTAATGTTTTGGGGTGATGCAGTGAAATGTGCAGCCTATTTGAGAAACAGAAATCCCTCAAATGCTCTTGATAACAAGACTCCACATGAAATGTGGTTTGGCCATCTCCCTTCAATCAGGAATCTCAGAGTCTTTGGTTCCACCTATTATGCCTTGATTCCAAAGGAGCAAAGAAACAAGCTTGGTGCTTGAAGTAGAAAATGCATTTTCCTGGGGTACGAAGAATACTCCAAGGCATACCGTTTGTATGATGAGGTAAACAAGAAATTTGTTATTTCCAGAGATGCCATTTTTCTTGAAACTAATAAAAATGACCAGTCCATTGAGAGATAGCTTGATCCTTTGGAAAGTTATCCTCATCCAAAGACTTATTCTGAAAATGAATATGAAATTCTAAACCTTGAAGGGGGGATTCCTATTCTGGATCAACCTTTGGAATTTCCATATGAAGCACCAACTCCCCCGCATGAAGAAGTTCCTGCTACTTCACCTGATCAAGAGATTCAACTGGATGATGTGATTGAGAGAATTGAAAGACTCTCAATCAATGATGAAGCACCACCAGCTGATCAACCAGGACCATCACAAAAGATTCCTAAATGGGCCACAAAGAAACTTGAAAGTGTCCATCGGGATGAAGTTGGAAAGATGGGAATGAGAAGTTCAAAAAGACATGGAGGAGAAGTAGATAATTTAGGTGATGACATGGATGTATCATTTGATTGTGAATTTAATTTATCTACTAACTTTGAACCAACTTCCTTTGAAGAATATTATACTCGAGTTGAGTGGAAAGAATCTATGCAGAATGAGTATGATGCACTCATGAAGAATGGAACTTGGAAGCTGGTTGACCCTCCAGCTGGAACCAAACCAATTGGCTGGAAGTGGGTGTACAAGAACAAATACAAATCAGATGTCTCACTTGACAAGCACAAAGCGAGGCTTGTAGCAAAAGGATA
>LPNX010911187.1:21371-52761 GCA_001517045.1 Pseudotsuga menziesii | reverse complement strand
GATAAGGAGACAGGAGTATCAACTTCTGGATACACTATGAGTCTTGGATCAGCAGCTGTCTCATGGAGATCATGCAAACAGTCAGTTCCAGCAGATTCAACTACAGAAGTAGAATATGTGGCTGTAGCTGAAGCAACGAAAGAAATAGTATGGCTCAGGAAGATACTTGAATATTTGTAAGAAAAACAAGAAAAATACACTCCATTATTGGTTGACAATACTTCTGCAATCAAGCTGGCTAAGAATCCTAGATTCCATGATCGAACCAAACACATCAACACAAAGTATCATTTGATTCGACATCATGTAGAGGCCAAGACAGTCCATCTTCGACATTGTTCCACAAATGATCAAATTGCAGACATCTTCACCAAAGCGCTTGGACGAGAAAAGTTTGAAAGATTCAGAAACATGCTCGAACTTACGAACACCCCTTCGGATTAAGAGGGGGATTGTTAGAATATAATCCGTCAAGATTATACAACATGTAAATAGTGTAAATATATTCAGAATGTGAATAGTCATGTAGGAATATGAATAGGCTAGTCGGAATCTCAACCACCGCCTGAAATGTATAAATGAATGCATTAGCATTGGAATAATATAGAATCGGGAGTTATTACCTATCAAAGAACTAGAATATTCCTCTCATATGGTGGCTTAACCGTACAAATTAGAGTAATAATAAGATATATACAGATAAACAATGCATGAAACATGAAATTCTATCGCAAATTAATTGATCAAACCAAATAGACAAGAGAAATGCCATAGAAATAGAAATAGATCTTATATTATGATAATCACTTTAGGAAGTGATGTTCACATGCCTCTTAAGTTTGGGCATCCTTCCATTTTAGTAGACCTCTGAAAAAATAGTTCTCAACAAAGCAATAAATATTCTCTTATCTCTTTAAATGTGATTTCAATATCCCAGAACCCTAACTACTTGAGTTGGTTAGTAATTAATGAACTATAGAAACTACCTAGTGGGCCTTAATTAACATAGTGACCCTTTTTACATTAATGTTCTAGTACTAACTACTTATACTTATTCAAAGGTTATGGGCTCTTACATAATATGACTAACTACTAAAGTAAGGTATTTTGGGTGGGACAATAAAATGTCCCCCCTTCAAAAACATCATTTTCCTCAATACTAAAGATGAGGAAATTACTGCATAATCCCTTTAGGTACTCTTATGCTGCATATGGATGATGGGAGAGCATATCCATGGATTTTGTGGGTGGTATGACAACCACTAGGAAGGGACATGATTATTTATTTGTGGTTGTTGACATATTCAAGAAGATGTGCATTCTCATGCCTTGTAAAAAGAACATCATAGTACACATAGCAGTAAACATGTTCTATGAACACGTCTAGGTGCACATTGGGATACCAAGGAGCATCTTCTTAGACATGGATACTATATTTGTTAGTGCCTTTTGAGCTGCACTTTGGGAGAAGACTGACACTAAGTTGAAAAGGTCCAACAGTCTATCCACAGATGAATGGGTAGATATAAGTAGTCAATAGGACTTTGGTGCAACTTTTGAGGGGTTACAATCATAAAAAACCAAAGAATCAGGATGGAAAATATAGTCTACATCCAACACTCTTATAACAAAGCAATCCAAACTTCCATTCATAATAGTCCCTTTTTGAAACTTGTTTTGGATATCTTCCACCTTCACACTCTAGATGTTGTTTATGGACAATGAACAGAAGTGAGGGAAGACACTACCAGTGAAGAATTAAGAGCCAAAAAATTCATTAAGTTTAGGAAAATTCATTTGCAAGTACAATGGACATTAAAGAAGTCACAGTAAAAATACAAGGTAAGACATGACCAACACAAGGTTGAGAAAATGTTCAAGGTGGGAGACATATTTTGGTTGCAATTGAGTAAGGATAGACTACAAGTTCATGGTAAGAATATCAAGGAATTACAATATGGTCCTTTTGAAGTGTTAGAGAAGGTAGGAGATAATTCCTAGAGACTCATTTTATCCCCATATATGCACATTTACTCAGTAGTTAATGTGTAAAATATGAGTCTCTATGGATCTTCCATGTTGGACCAAGACCCTAAGAACGTATTACCTTCTATATATGACTTAGCACAAAAAGATAAGGAAAAGTTAGTACAAGACACAATTTTTTAGAAGAAGTCCAAAACAACCAAGTGAGGATAATATGAACTCTAGAAAGTGGGATTGAAAGGAAAAAATCCATGTAAGGCTAAAAATTACTCCAAGGAGAAGGTAGAGGAAAAATTGCTTCACCTCATTCAATAAAATATTTTGGGGATCCCGGTGCGTTAGCTCAAGTGGTTAAGAGATGTTTCTGAAAGCAGGAGGTCTCGTGGTCAAATCCTCTAGTTGGATGTTGATAGAAATCATACTATGGGGGATCCCTTATCATGTACCCATATCAATAGCACTATGGAGAAACCACTAACCCATTAAATTCCCATGAGTCCTAGTGGAAAAAAAATTAGTTATTAAGGAGTTATGTTTTGGTCAATTTACTTATGTAAATAATTAAATGATGGTGAACCACAATTTTTATATATTAAATATTTCTAATAAATGTTTATGAGTTTTCAATGGACAAGGTGTCTCAAGATGGAGCATAGTAAGAGATAAGGAAGGTGAGTTTCCATCCTCTATAAAAATTAGGAAAGAAAGCAGGAAAAAGTAGAAACAATAGTGAAAATCAGGAAAAGCAGCAAAGAAACACAAAGTAAGAAATCATAAGTTTCTAAAATTTTGGGCTCAGGAAGGAGTGTCTAAATAAAAAAATCAATCAAAGTCTTTAGGAAATTTTACAGGCTAATTTTATGTGATGAGGGTTCATTCATGGATGCAAGTGATTCCATATGGAGGTGCAACTTGCCAAAGAAGCCACCACTCTTCACAAATTCGAATTTCAAAAAAAGAAAGGATCTAGAATGAAGACAAAAGCTGGAAAGGGTTAGTAAAAGGAGTATGAGAGCATCACTAAAGAATATTTTTTCATTTTTTCATTTTGAGGATTTATCTTGAGAGCTCTATTCGTCTCAGAAACTTGGGTAATGTGCCCCTTTGCATTCATTGATCCAACTAAGGAATTGAGAGATTCTTCTGTTGGATTTTGAGGAAAAGGACATCAAGTCCTTTTCATGAAGGTTTAATGCATCCATTGAAGTATTTTTCAGGACTTATTAGAGTCTTATGGAGTATTGAAACCAAATTCTAGTTGAAGTAGTGATTTTTGCAAGGAGTCTCTAGTGCAAGTTAAAGTTTGGTGTGTGTTTGGATAAGGAGGGAACACTTGTGGTTCTTGGTAGTTGTTATTGGATATCCTATTGTTCATATATTATCCATATCAAGTGTTTGGTACACTCTGGTAAGATCATCCCAAGTTTGTGTCAAATTACTACTTGTGATCCCAAGTATTGTGAAGAGAAAACCATCTCCTTGATCAACTTGTTTATGTTCTTTTCTATGTAACATTTTTGAGTTCTATGGCCACTTTCATATCTACTATATAGTGTTTATGCAGCTTATTGAGAGGCCATGAATTTTTCTTAAATAAAAAGTTTCGGTGATAAGTTTACATGCTGTAGAATATTGCATTTCCTTGGATTATTTCTCCTATGCTTGTTTGATGCTAGATTTTGACTATTTTTTTTTCATTTTTTCTATATTAGACTACCTTTTGTTCATATGTTTTTTTTTATGAAGGTTTTTTCAAGTATACAATAAAAATTAAAACCAATCCCATCCTTTAAACTTGCAATTTGTGACCCTTATATGTTGTTTGAGTTCGCCCGGAAGTTGACTAGTTGAGTAGTCCCAGTTTCCTAATTTTCTCTCTAGCTCCCAAATTTAGCCCAAACCAAGTCTAATCATTTATGTTAGTGTCTAAATAATAAGTGGGGGTTTATATACAGCCATCCGCTTCCATTCTACACCAAAATACATTGGGTTCAACATAAGTCATGGGGTCATTAGCTTGAAGCCTTTGGTTTAGCCAAAGGAGTCTTCCAAAGCGTGATTTAGCCTAGTAATTGTGTAGTTTTCAACATTGGGAGTCTATTTAGGCTGCTCCATCTTGTCCTTATTCCATATCATATCCTAAATAATCCACCTTTGGAAAATTTTGGGAATTCAAGTGGTGTTAGAGTCTGCAGTTTTAATTCCTAGCCCAAAACTAGTCATAGTTGAGCTAGTGTGCATAAATCTCCATTTAGGTGCGTTAAAATGGTATTAGAGCAGGGTCCTTTGCACTTGTGAGCAACAATACCAAGATCCATAAAATATTGTTTGAATAAATTATGTAGATTACATCCAAAGTTTACATCTATAAAGCTAGTTCTAGCCATTGAAGTTGATGATCTTGAGCAGTATGAAGAAGAAGAAGTGGTATATATAGATGGATTCCTACCAAGAGATGAGGATGGCTACTTGTAACCAAATGTAAAATGAATACCAAAGGTCCAAACCACCAATGAATAAAATATGGTTTAACAAGGAGGATATCAGCAAGTGAAAACTTTCCTTGTCATTATCAAGAGTATTTTGCCTTAGGGAATGAAATATGCAAAGACATATCCTTCAAAGATTATTTTTATTGCATATTTGGATTTTGGCCAAAGCGTGCAAATTAGGATATGCTCAAGAAAAATAGACCATTAGGAAGAGAAAAATTTTGTTCCACTACTCAAAACAGAAAAGAAGAAGGAAAGGGAACAAAAGGCCAAGGTTTACCCAAATCATCCATATATTGGAGTTTTATGAGATCATTTGTTTTTTATTGAAGTGGAGCCAAAGCTGGCGAGGACCCAATTTGTGCTAACAAGTGCAAGGAGGAAAATGATTCACATTCCCATCCATCCACAATTATTGAGAAAAACCATGAAACACCTATTTCTTTAGGTCGTGAAGCAGAATAAGAGGTCGATATCGAGGAGTGCTAGTCACTAGAAGGTGATGGAAATGGATAAGATAACTATACAGAAGAAGAACTAGATACTAAGCCTTCCAAATATTATTCAGAAATTTAATACAAATGTGAAATAATGGAGGAATATGACACTCTGGACATGGATAGGAGAGCATTCCTTAAAGGGTGTGCAAATCTCTATTTTGGTGTCATAGAGATCGATTTAGAATAGCTTGATGCAGGAAAATTTTTTTGTAAGCATGAAAAAGAAGATCTTGCAACAAATGAAGAAGATTAAGGATCAATTTATCCAACACCAACTGAGATTCACCATGTACCTGATCCAATTAA
Source organism: Pseudotsuga menziesii (assembly GCA_001517045.1). Taxonomy (NCBI): domain Eukaryota; kingdom Viridiplantae; phylum Streptophyta; class Pinopsida; order Pinales; family Pinaceae; genus Pseudotsuga; species Pseudotsuga menziesii. The sequence goes on along the minus strand of LPNX010911187.1, from coordinate 47,477 downwards.
GGAAGAAGAGGATTTTTATCTTGCATTTTTATCCTTGATCCAAATATTTGTTTTGGGCGCACAAATATTTCATCCATTACCAAATTATTTGTGAAGACTTCATCATGCCACTTTACAGATTAATATTCCTAACTGAATGTGATTGCATGTCCGAAAAGGATTTGACAATTGGACAAGATAATGGCCACTACTACCTAATAGAAGAAGGCCTATATCTGAGGATGTTTGGAGGGACAAGGGCCCCTTCCATTCTACCAAGATACGCCACCAATTATGTTGTTCACAAAGAAGTGGTGAGGAAACTATACATTGATGGGATCGGTAATTACCTCTTTTATCAGAAAAAAATGTATACCCCCCACTCCCTTGCTACATTGGAAGTTATAAGTTCACCAAGGTGAAGAGTGTAGCAGATTTTGTCAAGGAATTAGAGTTTTTCCACTTCAGAGAGATAAGTTTTCACAGTAATGACTTTGAAGACAAAGTTGCCAATTATTGCACAGCAGTGGGGGTGCATTTCAAATATACAAATTACTGGGATAAAGATGAACATATATTTAGAAATGCATGAAATATGAAATCCATGAGGAGAAGATTTAAGCAAAAGATAAACACAGTAGGTGGAAAGGGAAAATATGTTGAGCAGCTAAAGAAGCAAGAAGAGGAGGCCGTAAGGAAAGAAGAAGAGGAAGCACTCAAACTTTTGGAAGAAGTAGAATAGTGGCTAGCTTAGGAGGAGGCTGTGAAAAAGAAAGTCCAAGAAGAAGTTGAGAAAGAGAAAGAAGAATCTGAGAAAAGGTTAGCAAAAGAGGAAGATGCGACAAAGAATCAGGAAGAAGAGGATCAAAAGAGGCAGGAAGAAGATGAAAGGTTAATATTGGAGGTAGCTGACAAAGAAAGAGAACATGCATAGAAAGTAGTTGAAGAAATTCGACAAAAGGAGTAAGAGGATCAACATTGTGCAATTCTGGAGCAGACTTAGCCTTATCAATATCTGATAGGATCCTCTGTCCCATCTAGCAACACAACAGAAGATAATCCAACTCCTACATTTGGGATTGAACTAATCCCTTTCATCCCGTCTGAGGAACATTTGGTAACTGATTTCAAGACAATATTCTATGACAGAAAAAAGAAAATAATTGTGCAAAAAACAGAAAAGAAGGTGGACACAGGGGAGAAGAAAGGAGTCATGGTAACGAAGAAGACAATAGCTCATGGGACTAACAAGGGCAAGTGCAGCAATAGCCCTTTCCAATGTAGATAATGTGGACAGAATAGTGTATGATTTGGAGGAACAAAAGAAAACATTATTCCAGATGAAAGAAACTTTGAATAAGGAAAGAGGGGAAGGTCAGAATCTAAAAAGGAAACATGCAAACATTCTTAGTGAGATTGAGAAATCAAAAGAGGCTTGTCAAATTTTACAATCTTACAAGGATCCTCTAATATTTTTAGTCAACATCATTGAGGTAGAAAAGAAAGACCTTGAGAAGCAAGCGGAGGAAGTAGAATATAAAGGAGATGCAACAAACAAGAAAATAGAAGAGCTAGAAGCTCAGAATATTTTATGGGATAACAACTTCAAGAGGCAAAGGAGAAACAGGTGGACATCACTCCATTCTGGAACCTGGCCTGGATGCTACAAAAAGAGATAAATCAAGTTTTGTTGAGCCTTGCAGGGGAGATGTATAGAGTTAAACAAATTCAGGACAAATTGAAAGAGCTAGAATTCAATTCAACACAATTCTGGAGAATGTTATTGGATGTAGTAGGACTTGTAAAGAATCAGTTAGCATGGATAGAAACCCATTCAACCTTTCTAGCTAACATGCCTGAGAAATCTGTAGGTAGTCTTAAAAAGGAGTTAGCCATACTAAAATTTGGTTGTATAATGGTGGTTATATTAAACACCACCATTGAGAAAACTATTGAGAAATGTAATGAATTTTACAAAGGCATACATCTGGTTCACAATCAGTGCATGATTTTGACAGACTCCCTGGATCAAGTGTTCCCAGTTAGGGAAGAACATCTGAAGAATTTGCAAGAGAGGCTGCAAAAGAGAGAGGAAAGCATATCCAAGCTTGAAGCTATTAGAGAAGAAGACATCAAGTTGTGGATTATACAAGCATTAGGTCACAAAATTATGTTGGAAGAATATTTGGTTTATAGTACACCCAAGATGAAGGAAATTGAATCTCAGCTATCAAAGCATGAGGTGGCAGTGCGTGTATTGGAACCTGTAGAGTTCCAAGTCATCAATGAGCAAGCACAAGCTTGGGATGTTTTCATCAAGACACCAACTGGGCCCACTTAGTTTTGTCTTATTCGAAATTGGAGTGTTATTTAATATTTTGTATTTATTCTAAGTACTTGCACTAAAAGACAAAATTTTGCAAAGGAGGAGTCGAGGAAGCCCAAATGTTTGGTGGTAGCTCAAGAGTCATTTTGGTTTTTGTATAAGTAGAGGTGAAGTAGATATGCAGAGGGAATTTTCCATGCTATCTTTTTGTAATGTATATTGTAAGAAGAACTACCTCCTTTTATAATAAAGAGGGCTATTTTTTCTGCTAGAGAAGGGGATGTGAAGTTTCAAATGCATGTTGTAGATTGGTTGAATGTCGAATTGTTTCTATTTCAGCTTATTTTACAAACTGTCAGATCATTCTAACTTATGAATTACTTCCATGTTATGAATGATTTTCTGTTATTTTATGAAACTTATGCCGTATATTGAGTGATGAACGTTTTAACCAACAATGAGCTATCTCTTTGTTTATCTTTCTATGTGTATTCATGTATTCTAAATTATGAATAGCTACCTATAATATTATTTATATATGCTTTACAATACATTACTCATAATTAAACATAATATTGCTCCCTGGGGATAGGTTAGATAGAAATAGTTAGCTTATCATAGTTGTTATTTGTTTATGATTTAGAAGAAAAAGGGGTAATAAGACAAGAGGTAAGAACCTGCGCATCACATTGTGAACTCTTTGATGTCTCTATCAATTTCACTTAGATTAGGAACTTGCATATCATATATAATTAAAACAAAAAATACACTTAAACGATGGATTGGGCCGCACTTGGTAAAACAAGCTTTAACCGTTACTCAACCTACGGTAGCGGAAACGCAAACTGTGCGTGTTCCCCATATCAAACAATTTTGAGCTAATTGGGAACGTTTATTGGGGAGAATCCATACTGTTGTTACCTGGGATTTTCCATGCCTGAACAGGTCCACAGATATGCCCTCCTCTGAGATAATGTGACCCAAATAATGAATTCTATCTTTATAGAAGTCACATTTTCTAACCTATGCATACAACTTATGCTCCCTTAGCAATTTCAACATCAATCTCAAATGTTCTTCATGATCTTCTTCATTCTTAGAGTAAATAAGAATATCATCAAGGAAAAAAAGAACAAACCTATCCCGGTACCTGCCGAAAACATTTTTCATGAGGCACATGAATGTAGCTAGTGAATTTGTGAGACCAAATAGTACCACTACTAGCTCATAGTGTCCATACCTATTTTTGAAGTTTGTCTTATGAATATATTCATTCATGATTCTTACCTGATGGCTGTAACCAGATCTCAAGTCAATCTTGGAAAATATATTTACTCCTCTCATTTGATCAAAAAGGTCATCAATTCAAGGGAAAGAGTATTTATTCTTCACAGTGACTTTGTTCAATTGTCTGTAATCAATACAAAACCTGAGTGTACCATCTTTATTTTTCACAAACAGAACTAGTGCTCCCCAAGGGGACACACCTGTCTTGATATACTTCTTCTCCAACAACTCTTGTAGCTGCATATTCAGCTCTAGCAATTCTGGTGTGCTCATCCTGTAGGGTGTCTTGGACACTGCTGTTTCTCTAGGAACAAGTTCAATTGTAAAATCAATGTCTCTCTTTAGAAAAACACCTGAAATTTCATTAGGAAAAATATCCCTGAATTCCTGCAATACATGGAAGTCCTCCAACTTAGGAGTTTCATTCTTTGTTTCCTCCAAAACATGAGCTGCATACAATCTGCAACCTTTCTTATAGAACTTCTTCAGCTGCATTATTGAAATCTACCTAACAGAAATGACCTTTGGAATGCCTCTTACAACCCTTAGGTTTCCTTCTTCATCCAAGCACTCAAAGTTCTTGTTGTAACAATCAAGTTTTACTTTGTGCAATTCTAACCAGTCCATTCTAATGAGAATATCGTAGGAACCAAGTGGAAGAAAATTCAAGTCTGCATAGGTGACTAATCCATCCAGGACTAATGGAAATTTCTCTTCTACTTCACTATATTTTCTCTTAGTTCCACTAGCTAGTTGAACTAACCATGACTTTCTATGCTTTAACTTCTTAAAGGAACAAAAATGAACAATTCTAGGAGTAATATATCTGTGAGTTGATCCAGGGTCAATCAAAACAGAAACAGTTTGCTTAGCAATATTACCTTCAACTTCAACCACAGTTGATTGATGATCTGGATGGTGGTCCTCTAGGGCTGCATAAATTATAGGTATAGTCCTTGCTACTTGACCCACAATATGCTTCTTGGATTTTGTGAGATTTCCTTACATATCCATTCTCATATGGACAGTTCCTGTGCATATGGTTTTCTCCACATCCCTAGCATTGGAGTGGTTCTCTGATCTCTTTTGGGTCTCTTGGATTTTCTCCCATCATTCTGGTTGGCTTAGTCACATGTTGTGATGGCTGCTTTTGTTGATTTCGTAAGTGAGAAGGTTTAAAACCTTTCTTCCTTCGGTCAAAATTTTCCTTCTTCTTGTCCTTCCATGCCTTATGGATATCAAGTGTTCCTTTCTTCTGATCATAGCAATACTTAGCCTTCCTAATAGCCTCTTCTATAGTTCTAAGTTCATCAAACTCAATTCTTTCTTTGTATGCTTGAGGTAACCCACTCAAAAAATGTTGGATTTGCACGCTCTCATCCTTGATGTATCTGACATACCTCAATATCTCCATGATATTTTTTCATAGTCTTCCATGGTCTTTTGTCCCAATCTCAGCTCATATAACTCTTTAATATTGTCATCATAGTACCTGTTAGAGAGGTACTTCTGGTTGGAATACTTCCTTAAATGCTTCCACACAATCTTTCTATCATTGATCTTCCTCACTTTCTTGAGGTTCTCCCACCATATGGATTCTCTTCCATTCATATTGAAGATGGATACCCGAGCCTTATGGAGTACTGAAACCGAATTCTAGTTGAAGTAGTGATTTTTGTAAGGAGTCTCTAGTGCAAGTTAAAGTTTGGTGTGTGTTGGGATAAGGAGGGAACACTTGTGGTTCTTGGTAGTTGTTGTTTGATATCCTATTGTTCATATCTTATCCATATCAAGTGGTGGGTACACTCTGGGCATATCATCCCAAGTTTGTGTCAAATTATTGCTTGGGATCCCAAGTACTGTGAAGAGAAAACCATCTCCTTGATCAACTTGTTTATCTTCTTTTCTATGTAACCTTTTTGAGTTCTATCACCACTTTCATATCTGCTATATAGTGTTTATGCAGATTCTTGAGAAGCCATGAATTTTTCTTAAATAAAAAGTTTTAGTGATAATTTTACATGTTGCAGAATCTTGCATTTCCTTGGATTATTTCTCCTGTGCTTGTTTGATGCTAGATTTTGACTATTTGTTTTTTCAATTTTTCTGTATTAGACTATCTTTTGTTCATATGTTTTTTTGTTATGAAGGTTGTTTCAAGTATACAATAAAAATTAAAACCAATCCCATCCTTTAAACCTGCAATTCGTGACACTTATATGTTGTTTGAGTTCGCCCAGAAGTTGACTAGTTGAGTAGTCCCAGTTTCCTAATTTTCTCTCTAGCTCACAAATTTATCCCAAACCAAGTCTAATGTTTTATCCTAGTGTCTAAATAATAGGTGGGGGTTTAGATACAGGCCATCCACTTCCATTCTACACCAAAATACATTGGGTTCAACATAATTCATGGGGTCATTAGCTTGAAGCCTTTGGTTTAGCCAAAGGAGTCTTCCAAAGTGTTATTTAGCCTAGTAAATGTGTAGTTGTCAATACTAGCAGTCTATTTAGGATGGTCCGTATTTTCCTTATTCCATATCATATCCTAAATAAACCACCTTTGGAAAATTTTGGGAATTCTAGTGGAGTTAGAGTCTACAGTTTTAAGTACTAGCCCAAAACTAGTCATAGTTGAGCTAGTGTGCATGAATCTCTATTTAGGTGCATTAAAATGGTATTAGAGCAAGGTCCTCTGCACTTGTGAGCAACAATACCAAGAGCCATAAAATATTGTTGAATAAATGATTTAGATTACATCTAAAGTTTACATCTATAAAGCTAGTTCTAGTCATTGAAGTTGATGATCTTGAGCAGTATGAAGAAGAAGAAGTGGTCTATATAGATGGATTCCTACCAAGAGATGAGGATGGTTACTTGTAACCAAATGTAAAATGAATACCAAAGGTCCAAACCAGCAATGAATATAATATGGTTTAACAAGGATGATATCAGCAAGTGAAAACTTTCCTCATCATTATCAAGAGTATCTTGCCTTGGGGAATGAAACATGCAAAGACATATCCTTCAAATATTATTTTTATTGCATATTTGGATTTTGGCCAACACGTGCAAATGAGGATATGCTCAAGAAAAATAGACCATTAGGAAGAGAAACGGGTTGTTCCACTACTCAGAACAGAAAAGAAGAAGGAAAGGGAACAAAAGGCCAAGGTTTACCCAAACCATCCGTATATTGGAGTTTTATGAGATCATTTGGTTTTTATTGAAGCGGAGCCAAAGCTGGCAAGGACCCAATTTGCACTAGCAAGTGGAAGCTGGAAAATGATTCACATTCCCATCCATCCACAATTATTGAGGGGAACCATGAAACACCTATTTCTTTAGGTGGTGAAGCAGAAGAAGAGGTCGATATAGAGGAGTGCTAGTCACTAGAAGGTGACTACAATGGATAAGATAACTATGCAGAAGAAGAACTAGATACTAAGCCTTCGAAATATTATTCAAAATTTTAATACAAAGGTGAAAGAATGGAGGAATATGACACTTTAGACATGGATAGGAGAGCATTCCTTAAAGAGTGTGCAAGTCTCTATTTTGGTGTCATAGAGATCGATTTAGAATGGCTTGATGCAGGAAAAGTTTTCTGTAAGCATGAAAAAGAAGATCTTACAACAAATGAAGAAGATTAAGGATCAATTTATCCAACACCAGCTGAGATTCACCATGTAGTTGATCCAAATAAGGAAGAAGAGGATTTTTATCCTGCATATTAGTTGTTTTGGGTGCACAAATATTTCATTCATTACCAAAGTATTTGTGAAGACTTCATCATGCCACTTTATAGATTAATCTTCCTGACTAAATGTGATTGCATGTCCGAAGAGGCTTTGAAAATTGTACAAAATAATGGCCACTACTAAATGATAGAAGAAGGATTATGTCTGAGCATGTTTGGTGGCACAAGGGGCCCTTCGCTTCTACCAAGATACGCTACCGAATATATTGTTCACAAAGAAGTGGTGAGGCAACTATACATTGATGGGATTGGTAATTACCTTTTTTATCAGAAAAAAATCTGTATACCCCCCACTCCCTTTCTACATTGGAAGTTATAAGTTCACCAAGGTGAAAAGTGCAGCATATTTTGTCAAGGAATTAGAGTATTTCCACTTTGGAGAGATAAATTTTCATAGCAATGACTCTGAGACAAAGTTTCCAATTATTGCACAGCAGGGGGGGGGGGTGCATTTCGAATATACAAATTACTAGGATAAATACGAAGAGATATTCAGAAATGCATGAAATATGACATCCCCGAGGAGAATATTTAAGCAAAAGATAAACATAGTAGTTGGAAAGAAAAAATATGTTGAGCAGCTAAAGAAGCAAGAAGAGGAGGCCGCAAGGAAAAGAGAAGAGGAAGCACTCAAACTTTTAAAAGAAGCAGAACAATGGCTGGCTCAGGAGGGGGCTATGAAAAAGAAAGTCCAAGAAAAAGCTGACAAAGAGAAAGAAGAATCTAAGAAAAGGTTAGAAGAAGAGGAAGATGTGAAAAAGAATCAATAAGAAGAGGATCAAAAGATGCAGGAAGAAGATGAAAGGTTAAGATTGGAGGCAGCTGACAAAGAAAGAGAATAGGCTGAGAAAGCAGCCGAAGAAATTTGATAAGAGGAGAAAGAGGAACAAGATCGCGCAATTATAGAGCAGCCTTAGTCTTATGAAGATCTGATAGAATCCTCTCTCCCATCTAGCAGCACAACAAAAGATAATCCAGCTCCGACATTTGGGATTGAACTAATCCCTTTCATCCCGTCTAAGGAACATGTGGTACCTGATTTCAACACAATCTTCTATGGCAACAAAAAGAAAATAATTGTGCAAAAAACAGAAAAGAAGGTGGACACAGGGGAGAAGAAAGGAGTCATGGTAACTGAGAAGAAAATATCTCATGGGACTAACAAGGACCCTAGACGCCTTGCAAGGTAAAGTGAAGCAACGGCCCTTTCCAATGTAGATAATGTGGACAGAATAGTGTATGATTTGGAGGAACAAAAGTAAAAGTTATCCTAGATGAAAGAAACTTTGAATAAGGAAAGATGGGAAGGTTAGAATCTAAAAAGGAAACATGCAGACATTCTTAGTGAGATTGAGAAATCAAAAGAGGCTTGTCAAATTTTACAATCTGACAAGGATGCTCTAATATTGTCAGTAAACATCATTGAGGGAGAAAATAAAAACCTTGAGAGCAAGTGGAGGAAGCAGAAAAGAAAGGAGATGCAACAAACAAGAGAATAGAAGAGCTAGAAGCTCGGAATCTTTTACTGGAAGAACAAATTCAAGAGGCAAAGGAGAATTAGTTAGACATCACTCCATTTCAGAACCTAGCCTCGATGCTATAGAAAGAGATAAATCAAGTTTTTTCTGAGCCTTGTAAGGGATATGTATAGAGTTAAAAAAATTGACGACAGATTGAAAGAGCTAGAATTCAATTCAACACAATTATGGAGAATGTTATTGGATGTAGTAGGACTTGTAAAAAATCCGTTAACGTGGATAGAAACCCATTCAACCTTTCCATCTAACATGCCTCAGAAATATGCAGGTAATCTTAAAATGGAGTTAACCATACTAAAATTTGGTTGTAGAATGGTGGTTAGATTAAACACCGCAATTGAGAAAAATATTGAGAAATGTGCTGAATTTTACAAAGGCATACATTTGGTTCACAGTCAGTCCATGATTCTAATAAACTCCCCGGATCAAGTGTTCCCAGTCAGGGAAGAACATCTAAAGAATTTACAAGAGAGGTTGCAAAAGAGAGAGGAAAGCATATCCAGGCTTGAAGTTGTTAGCAAAGAAGACATCAAGTTGTGGATTATACAAACACCAGGTCACAAAATTAAGTTGGAAGAATCTTTGGTTTAGAGTACACCCAAGATGAAGGAAATTGAATCTCAGCTTGAAGCCTTTGGTTTAGCCAAAGGAGTCTTCCAAAGCGTGATTTAGCCTAGTAAATGTGTAGTTTTCAACATGTGTAGCCTTTGGAAAATTTTGGGAATTCTAGTGGAGTTAGAGTTTGCAGTTTTAATTCCTAGCCCAAAACTAGTCATAGTTGAGCTAGTGCGCATAAATCTCCATTTAGGTGCATTAAAATGGTATTAGAGCAGGGTCCTCTACACTTGTGAGCAACAATACCAAGATCCATAAAATATTGTTGAATAAATTATGTAGATTACATCCAAAGTTTACATCTATAAAGCTAGTTCTAGTCATTGAAGTTGATGATCTTGAGAAGTATGAAGAAGAAGAAGTGGTCTATATAGATGGATTCCTACCAAGAGATGAGGATGGCTACTTGTAACCAAATGTAAAATGAATACCAAAGGTCCAAACCACCAATGAATAAAATATGCTTTAACAAGGTGGATATCAGCAAGTGAAAACTTTCCTCATCATTATCAAGAGTATCTTGCCTTGGGGAATGAAATATGCAAAGACATATCCTTCAAAGATTATTTTTATTGCATATTTGGATTTTGGCCAAAGCATGCAAATGAGGATATGATCAAGAAAAATAGACCATTAGGAAGAGAAATGGGTTGTTCCACTACCCAGAACAAAAAAGAAGAAGGAAAGGGAACAAAAGGCCAAGGTTTACCCAAACCATCCATATATTGGAGTTTTATGAGATCATTTGTTTTTTGTTGAAGTGGAGCCAAAGCTGGCGATGACCCAATTTGCGCTAGCAAGTGCAAGGAGGAAAATGATTCACATTCCCATCTATCCACAATTATTAGAGAAACATGAAACACATGTTTCTTTAGGTGGTGAAGCAAAAGAAGAGGTCGATATAGACGAGTGCTAGTCACTAGAAGGTGACTGCAATGGATAAGATAACTATGCAAAAGAAGAACTAGATACTAAGCCTTCCAACTATTATTCAGAAATTTAATGCAAAGGTGAAAGAATGGAGGAATATGACACTCTGGACATGGATAGGAGAACATTCCTTAAAGGGTGTGCAAATCTCTATTTTGGTGTCATAGAGAGCGATTTAGAATGGCTTGATATAGGAAAAGTTTTCTGTAAGCATGAAAAATAATATCTTGCAACAAATGAAGAAGATTAAGGATCAATTTATCCAACACCAGTTGAGATTCACCTTGTACTTGATCTAAATAAGGAAGAAGAGGATTTTTATCTTGCATTTTTATCCTTGATCCAAATATTTGTTTTGGGCGCACAAATATTTCATCCATTACCAAATTATTTGTGAAGACTTCATCATGCCACTTTACAGATTAATCTTCCTGACTAAATGTGATTGCATGTCTGAAAAGGCTTTGAAAATTGTACAAGATAATGGCCACTACTACCTGACAAAAGAAGGCCTATATCTGAGGATGTTTGGAGGGACAAGGGCCCCTTCGCTTCTACCAAGATACGCCACCGATTATGTTGGTCACAAAGAAGTGGTGAGGAAACTATACAATGATGGGATAGGTAATTACCTTTTTTATCAGAAAAAAAAATGTATACCCCCCACTCGCTTGCTACATTGGAAGTTATAAGTTCACCAAGGTGAAGAGTGTAGCAGATTTTGGCAAGGAATTAGAGTATTTCCACTTTGGAGAGATAAGTTTTCACAGGAATGACTATGAAGACAAAGTTTCCAATTATTGCGCAGCAGTGAGGGTGCATTTTAAATATACAAATTACTAGGATAAAGACAAAGAGATATTCCAAAATGCATGAAATATGACATCCATGAGGAGAAGATTTAAGCAAAAGATAAACACTGTAGGTGGAAAAGGAAAATATGTTGAACAACTAAAGAAGCAAGAAGAGGAGGCCGCAAGGAAAAGAGAAGAGGAAGCACTCAAAATTTTGGAAGAAGCAGAATACTGGCTAGCTCAGGAGGAGGCTGTGAAAAAGAATGTCCAAGAAGAAGCTGAGAAAGACAAAGAAGAATCTGAGAAAAGGTTAGCAAAAGAGGAAGATGTGAAAAAAAATTAGGAAGAAAAGGATCAAAAGAGGCAGGAAGAAGATGAAAGGTTAAGACTGGAGGCAGATGACAAAGAAAGAGAACAGGCATAGAAAGCAGCTGAAGAACCTCGACAAAAGGAGCAAGAGGATCAAGATCACACAATTATAGAGAAGACTTAGCCTTATGAATATTTGATAGGATCCTCTGTCCCATCTAGCAACACAACAGAAGATAATCCATCTCCTACATTTGGGATTGGACTAATCCCTTTCATCCCGTCTGAGGAACATGTGGTACCTAATTTCAACACAATCTTCTATGACAACAAAAAGAAAATAATTGTGCAAAAAACAGAAAAGAAGGTGGAGACAAGGGAGAAGAAAGGAATCATGGTAACGAAGAAGACAATAGCTCATGGGACTAACAATGAACCTAAATTCCTTGCAAGGGCAAGTGCAGCAATATCCCTTTCCAATGTAGATAATGTGGACTGAATAGTGTATGATTTGGAGGAACAAAAGAAAACGTTATCCCAGATGAAAGAAACTTTGAATAAGGAAAGAGGGGAAGGTCAGAATCTAAAACGGAAACATACAAACATTCTTAGTGAGATTGAGAAATCAAAAGAAACTTGTCAAATTTTACAATCTGACAAGGATCCTCTAATATTGTCAGTAAACATCATTGAGGGAGAAAAGAAAGACCTTGAGAAGCAAGTGGAGGAAGCATAATATAAAGGATATGCAACAAACAAGAAAATAGAAGAGCTAGAAGCTTAGAATATTTTACTGGGAGAACAACTTCAAGAGGCAAAGGAGAAATAGGTGGACATCATTCCATTCTGGCACCTAGCCTCGATGCTACCAAAAGAGATAAATCAAGTTTTGTTGAGCCTTGCAGGGGAGATGTATAGAGTTAAACAAATTGAGGATAGATTGAAAGATCTAGAATTCAATTCAACACAATTCTGGAGAATGTTATTGGATGTAGTAGGACTTGAAAAGAATCAGTTAGCATGGATAGAAAACCATTCAACCTTTCCAACTAACATGCCTGAGAAATCTGTAGCTAGTCTTAAAATGGAGTTAGCCATACTAAAATTTGGTTGTAGAATGGTGGTTAGATTAAACACCGCCATTGAGAAAACTATTGAGAAATGTAATGAATTTTACAAAGGCATACATTTGGTTCATAATCAGTGCATGATTCTAACAGACTCCCCTGATCAAGTGTTCCCAGTCAGGGAAGAACATCTGAAGAATTTGCAAGAGAAGTTGCAAAAGAGAGAGGAAAGCATATCCAAGCTTGAATCTAGTAGTGAAGAAGACATCAAGTTGTGGATTATACAAGCATCAGGTCACAAAATTAAGTTGTAAGAATCTTTGGTTCAGAGTACACCCAAGATGAAGGAAATTGAATCTCAGTTGTCAAAGCATGAGGTGGCAGTGCGTGTATTGGAACCTGCAGAGTTCCAGGTCATCAATGAGCAAGCACAAGCTTGGGATGTTTTCATCAAGACACCAACTGGGCCCACTTAGTTTTGTCTTATTAAAAACTGGAGTTATTTAATATTTTGTATTTATTCTAAGTACTTGCACTAAAAGACAAAAATTTGTAAAGGAGGAGTCGAGGAAGCCCAAATGTTTGGTGGCAGTGCAAGAGTCATTTTGGTTTTTGTATGAGTAGAGGTGAAGCAGATATGTAGAGGGAATTTTCCATGCTATCCTTTTGTAAAGTTTATTGTAAGAAGAACTACTTCCTTTTATAATAAAGAAGGCTATTTTTTCTACTAGAGAAGAGGCTGTGAAGTTTCAAATGCATGTTGTATATTGGTTGAATGTCGAATTTTTTTTGTTTCAGCTTATTCTACAAACTATGAGATCATTCTAACTTATGAATTACTTCCATGTTATGAATGATTTTCTATTATTTTATGAAACTTATGCAGTATATTGAGTGACGAACATTTTAACCAACAATGAGCTATCTCTCTGTTTATCTTTCTATGTGTATTCATGTATTCTGAATTATGAATAGCTAACTCTAATATTATTTATACATGCTTTACAATACATTACTCATAATTAAATATAATCTTGCTCCCTGGGGATAGGTTAGATATAAATAGTTAGCTTAGCATAGTTGTTATTTGTTTATGATTTAGAAGAAAACGGGGTAATAAGATGAGAGGTAAGAACCCGCGCATCACATTGTGAAATCTTTGATGTCTCTATCAATTTCACTTAGATTAGGAACTTGCATATCATATATAAGTAAAACAAAAAATACACTTAAACGATGGAACAGGCCGCACCCAGTAAAACAAGCTTTAACCATTACTCGACCTACAGTAGCGGGACTGCAAACCGGGCGTGTTCCCCATATCAAACAATTTTGAGCTAATTGGGAACATTTATTGGGGAGAATCCCTACTATTGTTACCTGGGATTTTCTAGGCCTGAACAAGTCCACAGATATTCCCTCCTCTGAGATAATGTGACCCAAATAATGAATTCTATCTTTATAGAAGTCACATTTGCTAACCTATGCATACAACTTATGCTCCCTTAGAAATTTCAACATCAATCTCAAATGTTCTTCATGATCTTCTTCATTCTTAGAGTAAATAAGAATTTCATCAAGGAAAACAAGAACAAACCTATCTAGGTACTTGCTTAAAACACTTTTCATGAGGCACATGAATGTAGCTGGTGAATTTGTGAGACCAAATGGTACCACTACTAGCTCATAGTGTCCATACCTATTTTTGAAGGTTGTCTTATGAATATATTTATCTGTGATTCTTACCTGATGGTTGTAACCAAATCTCAAGTCAATCTTGGAAAATATCTTTACTCCTCTCATTTGATCAAAAAGGTCATCAATTCAAGGTAAAGAGTATTTATTTTTCACAGTGACTTTGTTCAATTGTCTGTAAGTACCATCTTTATTTTTCACAGACAAAACTGGTGCTCCCCAAGGGGACACACTTGTCTTGATATACTTCTTCTCCAACAACTCTTGCAGCTGCATATTCAGCTCTGTCTGGTGTGCTCATCCTGTAGGGTGTCTTGGACACCGCTGCTGCTCTAGGAAAAAGTTCAATTGTAAAATCAATGTCTCTCTTTGGAGGAACCCCTGGAATTTCATCAGGAAAAATATCCCTGAATTCCTGCAATACATGGAAGTCCTCCAACCTAGGAGTTCCATTCTTTGTTGCCTCCAAAACATGACCTGCATACAATCTGCAACCTTTCCTAAAGAACTTCTTTAGCTACATTATTGAAATCTACCTAACGGAAATCACCTTTGGAATGCCTCTTACAACCCTTAGGTTTCCTTCTTCGTCCATGCACTCAAAGTTCTTGTTGTAACAATCAAGCTTTACTTTGTGCAATTCTAACTAGTCCATTCTAATGAGAATATTGTAGGAACCAAGTGGAAGAACATTCAAGTCTGCATAGGTGACTAATCCATCCAGGACTAATGAAAATTTCTCTTCTACTTCACTATATTTTCTCTTAGTTCCACTGGCTAGTTGAACTAACCATGACTTTTTATTCTTTAACTTCTTAAAGGAACAAATATCAACAATTCTAGGAGTAATATATCTGTGAGTAGATCCAGGGTCAATAAAAATAGAAAAATTTTGCTTAGCAATCTTACCTTCAACTTCAACCATAGTTGATTGATGATCTGCATGGCGATCCTCTAGGGCTGCATAAATTCTAGGTATAGTCCTCGCTACTTGACCCACAATTTATACTTCTTGGATTTTGTGAGCTTTCCTTACATATCCATTCTCATATGGATATTTCATGTGCATATTGTTTTCTCCACATCCCCAACATTGGAGTGGTTCTCTGATCTCTTTTGGGTCTCTTGGATTTTCTCCCATCATTTTGGTTGGCTTAGTCATAGCTTGTGATGGCTACTTTTGTTGATTTTGTAAGTGAGAAGGTTTAAAAACTTTTTTCCTTTGGTCAAACTTTTCCTTCTTCTTGTCCTTCCATGCCTTATGGATATCAAATGTTCCTTTGTTCTGATCATAGCAATACTTAGCCTTCCTGATAGCCTCTTCTATAGTTCTAAGTTCAACAAACTCAATTCTTTCTTTGTATGCTTGAGGTAACCCACTCAAAAAATGTTGGATTTGCACGTTATCATCCTTGATGTATCTAACATACCTCAATATCTCCAAGATCTTGTTTGCATAGTCTTCCATGGTCATTTGTCCCAATCTCAGCTCATATAACTCTTTAATATTGTCATCATAGTACCTGTCAAAGAGGTACTTCTGGTTGGAATACTTCTTGAAATGCTTCCACATGATCTTTCTATCATTGATCTTCCTCACTTTCTTGAGGTTCTCCCACCATATGGATTCTCTTCCATTCATATTGAATATCGATACCTGAGCCTTATGGAGTACTGAAACCGAATTCTAGTTGAAGCAGTGATTTTTGTAAGGAGTCTCTAGTGCAAGTTAAAGTTTGGTGTGTGTTGGGATAACGAGGGAGCACTTGTGGTTCTTGGTAGTTATTGTTGGATATCCTATTGTTCATATCTTATTCATATCAAATGGTGGTCACACTCTGGGAAGATCATCCAAATTTTGTGTCAAATTACTGCTTCGGATCCCAAGTACTGTGAAGAGAAAACCATCCCCTTGATCAACTTGTTTATCTTCTTTTCTATGTAACCTTTTTGAGTTCTATGGCCACTTTCATATCTGCTATATAGTGTTCATGCAGCTTCTTGAGAAGCCATTAATTTTTCTTAAATAAAAATTTTCAATGATAAGTTTACATGTTGCAAAATCTTGCATTTCCTTGGATTATGTCTCCTATGCTTGTTTAATGCTAGATTTTGACTATTTGTTTTTTTAGTTTTTCTGTATTAGACTATATTTTTTTCATATGTTTTTTGTTATGAAGGTTGTTTCAAGTATACAACAAAAATTAAAACCATTCCCATCCTTTAAACCTGCAATTCATGACCCTTATATGTTGTTTGAGTTCGCCCAGAAGTTGACTAGTTGAGTAGTCCCAGTTTCCTAATTTTCTCTCTAGCTCCCAAATTTAGCCCAAACCAAGTCTAATGTTTTATCCTAGTGTCTGAATAATAGATGGGGGTATAGATACAGGCCATCCACTTCCATTCTACACCAAAATACATTTGGTTCAACATAATAATGGGGTCATTAGCTTGAAGCCTTTGGTTTAGAAAAATGAGTCTTCCAAAGAGTTATTTAGCCTAGTAAATGTGTAGTTGTCAACATTGGGAGTCTATTTAGGCTGCTCCATATTTTCCTTATTCCATATCATATCCTAAATAAACCACCTTTGGAAAATTTTGGGAATTCTAGTGGAGTTAGAGTCTGCAGTTTTAATTACTATCCCAAAACTAGTCATAGTTGAACTAGTGTGCATGAATCTCTATTCAGGTGCATTGAAATGGTATTAGAGCAGGGTCCTCTGCACTTGTGAGCAAAAATACCAAGATCCATAAAATATTGTTTGAATAAATTATTTAGATTACATCTAAAGTTTACATCTATAAAGCTAGTTCTAGTCATTGAAGTTGATGATCTTGAGCAGTATGAAGAAGAAGAAGTGGTCTATATAGATGGATTCCTACCAAGAGATGAGGATGGTTACTTGTAACCAAATGTAAAATGAATACCAAAGGTCCAAACAACCAATGAATAAAATATGGTTTAACAAGGAGGATATCAGCAAGTGAAAACTTTCCTCATCATTATCAAGAGTATCTTACCTTGGGGAATGAAACTTGCAAAGACATATCATTCAAAGATTTTTTGTATTGCATATTTGGATTTTGGCCAAAGCGTGCAAATGAGGATATGCTCAAGAAAAATAGACCATTAGGAAGAGAAATGGGTTGTTCCACTACTCAGAATAGAAAAGAAGAAGGAAAGGGAACAAAAAGCCAAGGTTTACCCAAACCATCCGTATATTAGAGTTTTATGAGATCATTTGGTTTTTATTGAAGCGGAGCCAAAGCTGGCGAGGACCTAATTTGCAGTAGCAAGTGGAAGGAGGAAAATGATTCACATTCCCATCCATCCACAATTATTGAGAGGAACCATGAAACACCTATTTCTTTAGGTGGTGAAGCAGAAGAAGAGGTCGATATAGAGGAGTGCTAGTCACTAGAAGGTGACTGCAATGGATAAGATAACTATGCAGAAGAAGAACTAGATACTAAACCTTCCAACTATTATTCAAAATTTTAATACAAAGGTGAAAAAATGGAGGAATATGACACTCTGGACATGGATAGGAGAGCATTCCTTAAAGGGTGTGCAAGTCTCTATTTTGGTGTCATAGAGATCAATTTAGAATGGCTTGATGCAGGAAAAGTTTTCTGTAAGCATGAAAAAGAAGATCTTGCGACAAATGAATAAGATTAAGGATAAATTTATCCAACACCAGTTGAGATTCACCATGTAGTTGATCCAAATAAGGAAGAAGAGGATTTTTATCCCGCATATCAATTGTTTTGGGCAGGAAAGTATTTCATTCATTACCAAAGTATTTGTGAAGACTTCATCATGCCACTTTATAGATTAATCTTCCTAACTGAATGCAATTGCATGTCCGAAGAGGCTTTGAAAATTGTACAAGATAATGGCCACTACTACCTAACCGAAGAAGGCCAATATCTGAGGATGTTTGGTGGGACAAGGGCCCCTTCGCTTCTACCAAGATATGCCACCGATTACATTGTTCACAAAGAAGTGGTGAGGCAACTATACATTGATGGGATTGGTAATTACCTTTTTTTCAAAAAAAAACTGTATACCCCCCACTCCCTTTCTACATTGGAAGTTATAAGTTCGCCAAGGTGAAGAGTGCAGCAGATTTTGTCAAGGAATTAGAGTATTTCCACTTCAGAGAGATAATTTTTCACAGCAATGACTCTAAAGAAAAAAGTTGCCAATTATTGCACAGCAGTGGGGGTGCATTTCAAATATACAAATTACTGGGATAAAGATGAAGAGATATTCAGAAATTCATGAAATATGACATCCCTGAGGAGAAGATTTAAGCAAAAGATAAACACAGTAGGTGGAAAGCGAAAATATGTTGAGCAGCTAAAGAAGAAAGAAGAGGAAGCCGTAAGGAAAAGAGAAGAGGAAGCACTCAAACTTTCAGAAGAAGCAGAATAGTGGCTGGCTCAGGAGGAGGCTGTGAAAAAGAAAGTCCAGGAAGACACTGACAAAGAGAAAGAAGAATTTCAGAAAAGGTTAGAAGAAGAGGAAGATTTGAAAAAGAATCAGGAAGAAGAGGATCAAAAGAGGCAGGAAGAAGATGAAAGGTTAAGATTGGAGGCAGCTGAAAAAGAAAGAGAACAGGCAGAGAAAGCAGCTGAAGAACTTCAATAAAAGGAGAATAGGAACAATATCGCACAATTCTAGAGCATACTTAGTCTTATGAAGATCTAATAGGATCCTCTGTCCCATCTAGCAGCACAACAGAAGATAATCTAGCTCCGACATTTGGGATTGAAATAATCCCTTTCATCCCATCTGAGGAACATGTGGTACCTAATCTCAACACAATCTTCTATGATAACAAAAAGAAAATAATTGTGCAAAAAACAGAAAAGAAGGTGGACACAGGGGAGAAGAAAGGAGTCATGGTAATAGAGAAGAAAATAGCTCGTGGGACTAACAAGGACCCTAAATGCCTTGCAAGGTCAAGTGAAGCAACGACCCTTTCCAATGTAGATAATGTGGACTGAATAGTGTATGATTTGGAGGAACAAAAGAAAAAGTTATCCTGGATGAAAGAAACTTTGAATAAGGAAAGACGGGAAGGTTAGAATC
Source organism: Pseudotsuga menziesii (assembly GCA_001517045.1). Lineage (NCBI taxonomy): Eukaryota > Viridiplantae > Streptophyta > Pinopsida > Pinales > Pinaceae > Pseudotsuga > Pseudotsuga menziesii. The sequence continues at coordinate 28,083 of LPNX010911187.1, read as the reverse complement.
TAAAAAGGAAACATGCAGACATTCTTAGTGAGATTGAGAAATCAAAAGAGGCTTGTCAAATTTTACAATCTGAAAAGGATGCTCTAATATTGTCAGTAAACATCATTGAGGGAGAAAAGAAAGACCTTGAGAAGCAAGTGGAGGAACCAGAAAAGAAAGGAGATGCAACAAACAAGAGAATAGAAGAGCCAAAAGCTCAGAATATTTTACTGGAAGAACAACTTCAAGAGGCAAAGGAGAAATAGTTGGACATCACTCCATTCTAGAACCTAGCCTCAATGTTGCAGAAAGAGATAAATCAAGTTTTGTTGAGCCTTTCAAGGGATATGTCTAGAGTTAAACAAATTGAGGACAGATTGAAAGAGCTAGAATTCAATTCAACACAATTCTGGAGAATGTTATTAGATGTAGTAGGACTTGTAAAAAATTATCTAGCATGGATAGAAACCCATTCAAGCTTTCTAGCTAACATGCCTCAGAAATATGTAGGTAATCTTAAAATGGAGTTAACCATACTAAAATTTGGTTGTAGAATGGTTGTTAGATTAAACACTGCCATTGAGAAAACTATTGAGAAATGTGTTGAATTTTACAAAGGCATACATCTAGTTCACAATCAGTCCATGATTTTAACAGACTCCCCAGATCAAGTGTTCCCAGTCTAGGAATAACATCTGAAGAATTTGCAAGAGAGGTTGCGAAACAGAGAGGAAAGCATATCCAAGCTTGAAGTTGTTAGCGAAGAAGACATCAAGTTGTGGATTATACAAGCATCAGGTCACAAAATTAAGTTGGAAGAATCTTTGGTTTAGAGTACACCCGAGATGAAGGAAATTGAATCTCAGCTGTCAAAGCATGAGGTGGTAGTGTGTGTATTGGAACCTGCAGAGTTCCAGGTCATCAATGGGAAAGCACAAGCTTGGGATGTTTTCGTCAAGACACCAACTGGGCCCACTTAGTTTTGTCTTATTCAAAATTGGAGTGTTATTTAATATTTTGTATTTATTCTAAGTACTTGCACTAAAAGACAAAATTTTGTAAAGGAGGAGTCGAGGAATGCCAAATGTTTGGGGGCAGCTCAAGAGTCATTTTGGTTTTTGTATAAGTAGAGGTGAAGTAGATATGTAGAGGAAATTTTCCATGCTATCTTTTTGTAAAGTTTATTATAAGAAGAACTACTTCCTTTTATAATAAAGAAGGCTATTTTTTCTGCTGGAGAAGGGGCTGTGAAGTTTCAAATGCATGTTGTAGATTGGTTGAATGTCAAATTGGTTATGTTTCAGCTTATTCTACAAACTGTGAGATCATTCTGACTTATGAATTACTTCCATGTTATGAATGATTTTATGTTATTTTATGAAACTTATGTAGTATATTGATTGATGAACGTTTTAACCAACAATGAGCTATCTCTATGTTTATCTTTCTATGTGTATTCATGTATTCTGAATTATGAATAGCTACCTATAATATTATTTATACATGCTTTACAATACATTACTCATAATTAAATATAATCTTGCTCCTTAGGGATAGGTTAGATAGAAATAGTTAGCTTAGCATAGTTGTTATTTGTTTATGATTTAGAAGAAAAAGGGGTAATAAGATGAGAGGTAAGAACTTGCGCATCACATTGTGAAATCTTTGATGTATCTATCGATTGCACTTAGATTAGGCACTTGCATATCATATATAAGTAAAACAAAAAATACACTTAAACGATGGACTGGGTTGCGACTGGTAAAACAAGATTTAACCGTTACTCGACCTATAGTAGCAGGACCGTAAATGGGACAGGTTCCCCTTATCAAACAATAATGAGCTAATTGGGAACATTTATTGGGGAGAATCCCTACTGTTGTTACCTGGGATTGTCCAGGCCTCAACAGGTCCACAGATATGCCCTCCTCTGAGATAATGTGACCCAAATAATGAATTCTATCTTTATAGAAGTCGCATTTGGTAACATTTGCATACAACTTATGCTCCCTTAGCAATTTCTCCACATCCCCAACATTGGAGTGGTTCTCTAATCTCTTTTTGGTCTCTTGGATATTCTTCCATCACTCTGGTTGGCTTAGTCACAGCTTGTGATGGCTGCTTTTGTTGATTTTGTAAGTGAGAAGGTTTTAAATCTTTCTTCCTTTGGTCAAACTTTTCCTTATTCTTGTCCTTCCATGCCTTATGGATATCAAGTGTTCCTTTGTTCTGATCATAGCAATACTTAGCCTTCCTGATAGCCTCTTCTATAGTTCTAAGTTCATCAAACTCAATTCTTTCTTTGTATGCTTGAGGTAACCCACTCAAAAAATGTTGGATTTGTATGTTATCATCCGTGATGTATCTGACATACCTCAATATCTCCAAGAACTTGTTTGCATAGTCTTCCATGGCCATTTGTCCCAATCTCAACTCATATAACTCTTTAATATTGTCATCATAGTACCTGTTAGAGAGGTACTTCTGCTTGAAATACTTCTTGAACTGCTTTCACACAATATTTCTGTCATTGATCTTCCTCACTTTCCTGAGGTTCTCCCACCATATGGATTCTCTTCCATTCATATTGAATATGGATACCCGAGCCTTCATATTTCTTGAGTAGTCTTTGACTTGGAAATACTTCTTCATCCCAAGAAGCCAAGCTTTAGCTTCTTGACTAGTCTTTATCTTGCCAATAAAGGTAGGAGGCCTTTCCTTTTTGAATTCATCACATGAACTATTCTTGTAATGCTTATTTATCCTATTCTTGTTAGATGAATATCATAAACCCCTAGTGGATCCTTCAGAGTCAGATGATCCACTAGAAGATCTTTTTCGTCTTTTGGCACTTCTCTTGCTTCCTTCTAGATTTACTACCTGATGCCCAGAGTTTATTTGTCTTTGGATGTCTGTCAAACTCTATAGCATGGATGCATTCAGATGATTCTTCTCTTCCTAAGCTTTAACCAACATTTCATTATCTTCTCTATAACTTTGCATCTCCACCCTTAGGCTTCTCATGGTGGCTGCAATATATGGGGGAGTATCTTGATATCTTCTCCCAGTAGATTTTTTTTTAGCATTTCCAACTCGAACGTTTTCACTCATGGCATCTGCCTCGGGCCCATAAGGGTCATGCACATCATTCATGCTGTAGGTTCTCATGGCTGAGCCAAAACCCACTTTTCCAAATTGCATTGTGACTCTGCAAAATGCGTTAATAAACAGCACTGTTAGAAAATATCAGAACCTAAAAACAACTTACCGTGGAAACGATAGCTCTGAGAACTATTCACAATAACAAGACCACATTGTAATGTTGGTATCATAGGGTGCTCTTTCCTTTGTCAACTATTCATTCTGTCCCACTCAATCCCAATGTTGTAACCCACAACTCTGATACCACAATGTAATGTTGGTATCAGAGGGTATTGTCAACTACTCAACTTGGCCCATTCAGTCCCAATGCTACAACCCGCAGCTCTTATACCATAATGTCATGTACCCATACCCTGGTCGCCATGCAGAATTAAAAAAAAAATTTAAAGAACCCTTGTTCTTCTTTTAATACACAGGGCATAGGATGTGAACACACTCTTTGACACTTTCTGATACCTTAATGTCCATGAACCTGGTGCCCATACACCTGATTGATATGCGGAATAATTTAAAACTTGTCATTTCTTTCTCTTAAACATAGTCATGGGTCATCTTCATATTTTAACGTTCATTATCAAGATTATAAACCACTGTAACAGTCATTCTACCCTTGAAAGATCCACTTTGTAGCCAGAAAGGTCCTTTATGCACTGAAACCGACCTTTCCTCCTTCCGCCCTATGGAACTCGAAATCGGAAATCTGCAAAACATCACGGTGATTTCATGCCTTTCCACCTTTCCTCCTTCTGTTGCGGAACTCGCAAAACAAAAAACCAACAAAATGACAAAATCATTTAACCACTTCCTACCTTCCTCCTTCCTCCTTTCCAACCTTTATGTTGCAGAACTCAAAAATTGGAAAACCTGCAATTCGATCCCTTCGTTTGTTTACCTTCTGCTTTACGCCTTCCTCCTTTCCACTGCGGAACTTGAAAGTCAGAAAACCAACTTTTTTCCTTAGCCTTTTATGTCCTTCCGCTTTCCAACCTCGGACTTCGAAAATTGGAAATCCAACATTTCCTTAGAAATTGTGACTCTTTTTCCACTTCCACCTTTTGCCTTCAGCAGGTGGATCTTGGGGTGCGGAAAACCAACATTCTGCTTTAATTCAACTTCTTTCTTCTGCCTTTCGTGTTTGAGAGTCGGATTTTGGGGTGCAGAAACACTTAAGTCGGATGCATTATGACTTTGTAACCAGGATTTTAGCATCCATGATCATAAGGAAATGCATTGAACATACAAGGCATAAACATATGCAAATGCAGGAACATTTAACCAACATCAAACTCTACTGAAGCATTAACAAACATTCATCATATTCAATTCATTCATAAGAAAATCCATAGCATAATATGAACAACATAGATACTTATCATGAATATGAAGTTTTCCCACGACTATCTCTATCGTTGTAATGTTCCACACAACCATAGGCCAGTTGTGTTCATTAATCTCTCAACGCAACTGCCACCCCTGAGTTGGGCATGACTTCCACAAGGAACTAGGGAAAGAAAGACTCACACACAACCATAACACATCACACACAGTCAAGCCAACCTTCAATTGGTTTTATCAAACTGTCTAGCCAAGCCAACACACAGTTGGATTTATCAGGCTATAGGCATACAACCAAAACACTGCTGGGTTTATCAAGCTACACAACCAAGCCAGCTAATAGTTGGGTTTATAAGAATGCACACAGTCAAGCCAACATTCACAATAAGGACCAGCCAAGAAAACTAACTGATGGGTTTATCAAACTACTCATAGTCAAGCCATCACACTGCTGGGTTTATAAGGATTACTCAAGCAAGCCAGCATACAGTTGGGTTTATCAGGATGTCCATCCAAGGATTACACACATGGCCAAATGCACAACAAGACATAGCCAAGCCAACTACTAGTTGGGTTTATCAGGCTTTTCATCCAAGCCAATGTACGATTGGGTTTATCACGCTGCCCAACCAAGCCAATATCTAATTGGGTTTATTAGGATGTCATCCAAGCCAATCTATGTTTGAGTTTATCAGGTTGCTAAAGCAATGGACAAGAAGAACTGATAAGCTAGTGAGATCATCCACAGAGATAAGGAAACCTCCACATGATCACTTATCCTGGCATCGGCAATACCTACACACTCAACACAAGGAAGTGTCCCCTTCTTTGCTTCATAGTCCCTTGGGCTACACCTTCCCTTCTAGTTCTCTTCAGGAAGTGCATAAAAGATTCACCAGCCACTCTTATCTTATTGTGAGGTTCCACACCAGGTTTATCAAGCACATTCAACATCTCTTCCACTCCTAAGTCTTGCATACAATTCATATCCAAACTAGGGTGCACATCATAGCAAACCATAAGGGGAAACAACGACATAGGCTCCACTCTTTAACATAGAGAAACACAATCTCATAGCACTCTATACCACAATGTAGTTCATGATAACACTGTGACACCACAACCAGGGTCTCGACAAAGGGAAATACTTGCATAAACGCATAGCAACACTCTGCTAAACCAAAAATGCTCCACGACTCAAGGTAGTGAATGATGCATAATTGATCTGATCGAATGAATGTGAGAATGGTAGAATGGAATGGAATGACCAAATCGTTCAAGTGAAAATAGGGTTGACGAACTCGACACACATTCACGTGGGATTTTGCTTTAGAAGCAAGAACATGACTTCTGTAGACTGTAGGCTTGCTCAGACACGAATCTGACTGCCATAACTCATACTGCCCAAGGCATTAACTTCCTCAACTGATTTTCTGCAAGAAAATTGAATGATCGATTACAGGAGATGAACAGGGTAGACACAGGCTAAAGAACATGTATCTTTGAATACATCCATGGCTGAGATCGACCATCAAAACAGATCGACGACGCATAGCAATTTCACTTATTGAACTTGCACGGCTTAACAAGCTTTTGATGTGCATATGCTTCATCAAATTTGGAGTCCAGTGTTGATCTAGTGGGGACACAAATCCAATGACCCACAAAAATTTTGTTGATTCAACTAACAAGTTGTTTAACATCAGCTAACGGACATGAAATTTCTATCCAAAAGGATTTATTCCGACTTGCATCCTCCTGGTTGACTTGGATGACAAATCAACAAAGGTTTTTCCGTTGATTAGATCGGGTTTTGTGAGGATTGGACCTGGAATCAGGTGGGTAACTTCCTTCTCCCTATTCCTCTGTGAGAAGCATCCGGCAAGGAGGGTTTAAGGTAAGTTCGGTCCATCCAAAGGACCAACAGCGAAGCCAATGGGTGAATTAGTCGATTGATTTAAAATGTATCCAGTATCCACCAGCGAAGCTAAAGGGTGACTTCGTCGATTGATTTAAAATGTATCCTGTATCCACGGCGTGGCAATTGATTTAACCAGAATTCCATGGTCAGTGGGCCATCATGAAAACTTTACTCTGGTTGAGTTCCTCAATAAGTCAATCCTACAGGTACCTCCACGCCATTTTCAATCCAGATTAAGATCCCTCACACATACATAAAGTAATCATGGTAAAGGACACGGAATCATGGTTGACGACACGGTTTCGAAATTCGCCC